>JAJPUD010004654.1:111630-187933 GCA_023553655.1 Myrmecobius fasciatus | reverse complement strand
CCCCCCCCCATTTTATAAATGAGGACTCTGAGAATGTAATCCTTGAGAGATGGTATTTTGATCTCATTCAACCAGCATAGCGCTGGACCCATAGAAGGATCTCATTAAATGTTTGTTGGTGGCTAGACTTGAGATCCAAAAAAAGTTTTAAATAGTTTGCCAAAATTACTCAAGGATTAAACAGCAAAATCTGAATTCAAATCTAGTTTTCTTTTCACTAATAAAATTGTCTCCCCTTAGGGTCTGCTTCTCTTAGACTTGGCTTAATCACTGTTATTGGTTAAAACACACAGACACACACAAATATTCATATAGGACATTATGTTTTAGAGTCCTTTCCTCAGAGATACTCTCTGAGTCACCCTCCCCTATTTGGTCCTATTTCCTTTAGGTGACAAGGGAAGGACAAAGGTTCCCTTTAGACCCCGGTGACCCACACTCCTTCAGGCATTATTATCCCAATTTTACAAATGAGTCTCAGATCTGAAGTGACATGCCTAGGGTCACACAGCTACTAAGTGTCAAGGACACCTAATCAGCAGAAAACCTGCAAAAGCTTTTTTTTTTTGTTTAAAATGAAGTTTAGTACCGTCGAAGCTTCTTCCTCGGCGACTGCCTGAGAGGCTGCCTCAGTATCAGCTCTGCCTGAGAATGACTTCCAAAAGGATTTGTGTTGTACTTTTTAATTAATCCCTCCTAGGCTCTCTTTCCACAGCTGTGTAAACTCAGTCTTACAGGAGTCAATCCAAAGTAAGTAACACCCAGAGAGCAGGACTGCTGTAGTGAGTCCCCGTGTAAATTGCAAGGAGGATGCAGGGGGCCTTGCAAATCAGGCCACTGTATCTTCAGAAAGGGAAAACGTAGCTCTCCCTTGTAGCTCAGCTCTCTGTTCATACCCAAAGGAAAATCATATAGAACTCTCCAGGCTAGAAAAATATTTGGATACAATTTTATCTAAGAGTATTTGAAAAAAGTGATAATTAGGATCAAAGGTGGGTAAGTACCTGGCACATAGTAGGCCTATATCATATTCCTTTCTCTCATCTTCCCTTTATGTCAGAGCCCTGGACCTTGACTTTGAATACTCCCAATTAAACTTTCAGTTTTTGTGACAGTCCCATCACTTTCTGAGCCAGTTTCCTCATCTGTGATATGATGGTAATAAGCCTTCCAAGACCTGCCCCACCAGCTTGTTGAAACAAAAGCATTTTTTAAGTTATAAGGCACTAGGAAAATAGCTCTAGTTTTGATGATTTATGAAGTCGTGATCTAAATTTCTCCATATAATAAAAACTTTCATGCTTTGCCACAGGTAAAAAGTGAATTTTTACTTGTATTCTATTTTTTTGTTGGGAACTGCTGTATAAACTCCCTTCAAGAAAACATTACTTAGTAATGGGTGGGGATGTAACATGATTGTACCTTTCTTTTTTTATATATGTGTGTATATATACATATATATATAAACACATGCATATATATAATATAATTATAAATACATATATGTAATTTGTTTAAAACAATTCTTTCTCATACATATATTTTTATCATTTATTAAAGATAAAGCAAATGAGATGGATGTGCTTGTTTGTTTTTACATAAAGAATTAAGTATTAGTGAAACATTTGATGCTGCAGCACTTAGAGCATTTTCAGTGTTTTTACTATTGCCAAATGTATGTGTTTTATACATATATACATATATAATATGTGTCTATGTATATTATATATATATATATACACATGTATTTATATATATTTGTCTAGACAAGTAATTGTGTAGGTGTAGAGAACTCCTTGTGAAGACATTCCCTCTACCAATGTACCTTAGTTCCTTCACTGAAATTTATAATCTTCATTGTGAGAAGTTAAATAGCTCAGATTGTCAGGATTAGAGAGCCAGTGTTTGTCAGATAGAGTGAAGCTTCTTTAACTGTGGGTCTCAGCGCTACTTTGGATCATGTAACTGAAAGTGAGGGTCTCAAAAATTTTGGCAACAGTAAAAAAAAAACATTGAAGATAATATACATCCTGCAGTATCAATTATTCCACCAAGATTTAATTCTTTACATAAAAATAAACACATCCATCTCATTAGTATGAAAATTGCTTTCATATTTAATAAATAATAAAATTTTATGTATAACAAAGAAATGTTTTCAACAAATTTCTTTATGATTTATTATCAGTAAATGTTTGATTTGTATAACTATTTTATATACCTATATCTCAGGCTAAAAGGGTTCCTGAGTGGAAAAAGTATAAGGAGATCCAAGATAGAGGACTGGACTCAGTTTTTTTTTCTTCTGACTCCAAAGTGAGTCACTTATTCTCTCTGTCTTTCTCTTTCTCTGTCACTCTCTCTCTTT
This sequence comes from Myrmecobius fasciatus, assembly GCA_023553655.1. Classification (NCBI taxonomy): domain Eukaryota; kingdom Metazoa; phylum Chordata; class Mammalia; order Dasyuromorphia; family Myrmecobiidae; genus Myrmecobius; species Myrmecobius fasciatus. The sequence goes on along the minus strand of JAJPUD010004654.1, from coordinate 185,565 downwards.
CTCTCTTTCTCCTCCTTATCTCCTCAGTCCCCTTTTTCCCCTTTCTCTCCCTACATCCCTTCTCCTCTACCTCCACACCTAATGACATGCTGCTTTTTAGTATCAATTATGACAGATATAATAAAGTATATAGTACCTCATTGGATGAAGAAAAAAAATATTCAGACCACTAAAACATAGAAAGGTAGGCTACATTACCATGTGACTACAGCTCTTGGAAAGGTCAGTGCCTGAGGCTAGGAAACGTTTCCATCTGCCTTTTGGGAGAGAATGGCTGCCTTGAGAGAATCACAAATCCCTAAATGCTTGACCACAGTAATACATGAAATCACCTTGACTAACTTTAAGTCCAGAATTTTTTCCATTATGTCCTGGGTTTCTCCTCAATGAAATCATGAAATTGTGCATCCTTTGAAGTTTAGAAGAGTTTGGGTTTTTTTTTTTGTTTTTTTTTAAATGGATGACCCACCTAACAAAGAAATCTTATGAACTTCCCCTTTCTGAAGATTCTTAGGAATGGGTTTCCAGCTTTGAGCACTGTTGGCCAAAGGCATTCCAGAGACTGAGACTGATTAACAGAAAAACTGATTTCCAGAGAAAGTTGCAGTGTTCTAAATATTAACCAGGAAAGTATGAAATAAGTTTTAGGAAATGCTTTTCGACAGACTTACAGAGGTGATGGAATGGTCTTCCACAGTTAATTTCTTTAATTCAGCATGGGGCTTCAGGCTTCCATTTTTCATTTCACTGGCTGGCCCAAGCAAGGATGAAAATTGGTCAGTGTCACCTTTGCTTCTCATTAGTTTCATTCAGATTCTCAGGCCTTACCATACAGAGCTCTAAATAGCTGGGATTTTATCATTTGAGAGTGAAGGAAGTGTTTATTGTCCTATTTTAAAAGGGAAATGTTTTTATTTGTTTTAGACTCTTTCAATAATAATAATAGTAATTGCAGAATCATCACTCATTCCTCTGACACTTCACAGTTGACAAAACCTATTCCTCTTGGCAACTTGCCCAGGATAGTTAGAAGTGCAAGGGGATACTATCCAGTTAGCTTCATTTTATTAATGGGAAAACTTTAACTAAGATGAGGGGAAATGATTTGACCAAGTTCTCCAAAGTAAGTAATAGAGCCAGTACTCAAATCTTAGAACTTCAGAATAAATTCTTATGTTCTTACCCAATGTTGTCAAGCCTTTCTCAAAACTTCTCTTTAACAATCAAAAAGCTTTAAAACAAAAAGTATTAATAAATTGTGAAAAAAAGGAAACATGTCCTCCCTAGATGCTGATCCTTGGGACATATCCCTTTTCACTCGAAAGGGTAGTATTGTGGGAAAAACACCAGACATTGAGAGAGAAAACTTGTGTTCAAAACCCACCTTGGTCACTAAATAGTTTTGTAAACCTAGGAAAAAAACTTTAATTTGTCTTGGCTTCAGTTTCCTCATCTATAAAAGGGGGTGGGGATGTAACATAATAACTGTACCTTTCTCTTTTTTCCATTCCATCAAGAATTTCCTCTTTTTTTACTTAATAGTATTTTGTTTTTTCCAATTACATGTAAAATTAGTTTTCAACATTCCTCTTTGTAAGATTTTGAGTTCCAAACTTTTCTCCCTCTCTCCTCACTATCCTTCCCAAGACAGCAAGCTTGCACAATCATGAGTATACCTTTCTTAAAAGATTGTCAAAAAAAAAAAGCTTTTGGAGCATTAAAAAAATGGGAATCACTTTAAGTTCATTGAAGCCATTTTTGCTGTGAAACTCTCAGACGCATTACTAGGTTCTACAGGTTCGAAGTGCAGTAATGTAGTAGATGAATTTTGATCAATCTTCTCAATCTCCCAGCCCCCAAATACCCTGTATTTATAAAAGTAGAAACAAGAGCTAGAGAAGTTGGATTTTGAGCCCCAGCTCCAATTAGCACCTTTGTGACTGAGCAAATCATTTAACTAGAAGAGTTAAGATTCCCTGAATGAACTCAATTCAACACAGTAAATACTGTTATATAGTGAGGGTGCTGAGTGCCAAGCACACAATGGGTACTTAATAAATTTTTGATTGATTGGACCTAGATTTAAATCCCAGGCCTTTTCCTCCTAATATCCCTGTGACATCATGTAATTTCACTGTGCCTCAGTTTCCTGATTTGTAAAGTGAAACAGTGGAACTGGATGCTTGCTAAGACCCTTTCTGACTCTAAATCTAGAGAATAAATGAGATATTATAGTAATGCAAAGAGTTTGGCACTTACTTTAATACATGGTTTTTCTTTTATGCATATATTTTGCTCCAACAGTGAGCATTTCTTCATAATGAGTTCTTCCAGAAGCTGGACTTTTGTCTCTAAAGGAGGCTGCAGATAATCACATCTTTCTTTTGAGATATTTGTCCACAGCACACCATTAAATGTTGGTCTTTTGTCCTCACTTCTACCCCAGGACTGTGAGCAACAGTCCATGACTCTGCTGTCACCAGGCACAGCTGGATGTGGGCCTGTCTGTTGCTCCATGCCCCAGAACCATTCAAGCAAATCAGCTCTAGTGCTTCTAACCTGAGAGCAAAAGATATTAGCATCCTAGACCTTATAAACCTCTTCTGAATCCTAGGACACAGTCAAGAAGCATCCAGACTTCCTGTGCTCTTGTCCCCGTGGTGATGGCTATTGTGCTGTGTGGCTGTGGACAAATCCCTTCTCTTTTCAGACCCTGTCTTGTTTCATCTCTTAAAGAAGGAAAATTATGCTGGCACTATGTTACTGAAGAGATTTTTATGAGGAAGGCATTACCTCTATATAAACAATTATTATAAGTAGCATTTGGGATTATTGTGGTATCTCATTCACATCATTTATGTAGAGCTGGAAGAAACTTTAGAGACCATCTTGTCTAACCTCCTAATTTTTCAGATGAGTAAATTGAGATTCAGAGATGTTAAGATAGTAATTAGTCATGAAGTGAGTCCTCTGGTTCCAAATTCAATGATATTTCCACTCTGCCATACTGCCTTCTTTCATGGAACATAATAGTTGAATTTTGAAAGATCTGTAGGTTTTCTCATTCTGTGTAATTCTTATGTTTCCAAATAAAGCCTAAAAAGAGCCAGCAAGTCAAGTCAGCAAGCATTTATTACTAGCATTGTCAGAATTGTGCTGAACTCTGGGAATACAAATAGTAAAGAATGAATAAAGAAATACCCTCAAGAAGCTTCCATTCCTTAGGGGGAATGTAACATATTAAAGGAAGCTGAAAGTTAAAAAGAGTGGGGGAAAGGAGAACTTGGGAATGAAAGTGCCTGACTTGAGTACATTATGGAGAATGTCCAACCAGCGAGTAGGAATTCAGCCAGGAGAAAAATGGAAACATGGTGGATGGAACTGTACTTCCTTCTTAAAATGGAGGTTCTGGGAGGAATCAGTTAATCAGAGGGGGAAAGGCTAGAGATGGAGGGCATTTCCAATAACTGAGGTAGTTTAGGGGTACAGTGTATTTCCAGACTGAAGGAGTTTCTGGAGCATTGCAGACAAAGTCCGTGGGAATTGGTACAGCAGGGAGAAGATTCTAGAGGACAGGTCCAATGAGATGGAAGCCTTCTGTTGGGCTCCCTTCATTTCTCAGGTGATAGGGACTGCCTAGATATTCTCCTACCTTCTTGTTTCAGCATCAGGTCAATTCCTTACTTCTAGCACACAAATCCTTGATAATCAGTTGCAGCTTGCTTACATTCACCATTTATATTTTTCCAATGACCTTTAATTATTTGCAACATTCATTGTTCTAAGATAATGCTGTTTTGTGATTTGCAGCCCTAAAACACCATTGCAAATATACCCATACTAAATAGATGGGCTTTTGTAGCAAGCAGGTAGCAATGGAAGATGGCAGAAAGCAATACACCGTTTTCCAGATGCAATACATTCAGATCTCCATCCTGCTAAATTCCAGGCTCTGTTCATGATCCATCCACAAGGCTTGTCCAATATATAAGTATTGATGGACTAATTAGTCACATAATAATTCACATTTATAATCATAAATTATAGGCCTTCACACATTCTGTCTTATTCAGTTCTTGCAACATCCCTTGAGGTAGTTTCCGGAATTATTATCATTATCCCTGTTTTACTGATTAGAGAGACAATATGGTAGAGTGGTCTAGGGGGCTGGTCTTGACATCTGGGTTTGAGTTCTATGTCTGACACATGTGGAATGTGTGAATCTGGGTAAGTCACTAATCTCTCAATGTCCATGCTCACCTCTTAAGACTATAAACTGCAAAGGAATTGCCATTCTTGGTGGAAAGAGCACTCACCAAAAGCATTCCCCTTCCAGATAATTGCCCATACAGATAAATTTATAGATTGAGATTCACCACCACCACCACCACCCCCCCACCAAAAAAATAAGAAAGCAAAAGAGGCAGATGAGGGATTTGATGCCCCTCAGGGACAAATTGAACTTGGGATCATATAACTGGAACTTCTAGGGTTCTATTTTAGGTTATCTGACTCCAAGCAGAGTACTTTACAACTAAAATCAGCTCCCTAAGGGGAACAGATTCTATTTAACTGGTTTTGCACAAATTTATTACCTTCACCATTCAGAGAAAAGTTCTGAAGAAGGAGGAGGTTGAAAGGAGATATATAATGAGTTAACTTTGGATGTGTTGAGTTTGAAATGTCTGTAGGACATCCATTTCAAGATAACCAAGAGATGATTGGTGATATAGAATGGTAGGTAAGGGAAGAAACTATGGCTAGCTTTATAGATATGGGTTTCTGCCTAAGTATCTGCTGATCAGATTACCAAAAAAATAACATAAAGCAAAAAGAGAAAAGGGCCCTAAAACAGAGCCTTGGGGAACATCCCTGGTTAATCCATGAATGACAAATCAGCAAAAATAAAAGCAATCAGATAAGAGAAGACCTAGAAAACATTTGAGAGAAGAGTATCCTGAAGGAGAATGTGATCTAGTGTCAAATATAGCATAGAGGTCAAAAACTTAAGGCAAAATAAATATAAGGAATGTGGTCAAGAAGAAGGACCTTTATTCTCATTCTCTCTCTCTCTCTCCCTCCTCCCCACCTCTCTTTGTGAAGTTGCAGGAGATTATATTATGGCTTATCTGTCAGGAAGATTAGAAAGAGGAAATGATATACCATTAAAACCATCCATATGCTGAATAATTTGCTGGTTTTAGCTTCTTACTCTGAGTAAGCTAGGATTTGATAAAATATGCAAATAAATGTAATATACATTATAATATAAGAGAGGAAGAAGACTAAATCTTTGATGAAAAAAGAATCATGTTATGCTTCTTGTTTCCTGAGCAAATATTTCAACTACCAATGTTGCTGTTATTCAGTCATTTCATGACCCCATTTGGGGTTTTCTTGGCAAAATTACCAGAGTGGTTTGCCATTTCCTTTTCCAGCTCATTTTCCAGCTCAGGAAACTGAGGCAAATAGGGTTAAGTGACTTGTCCAGGATCACACAGCTAGTAAATGCCTAAAGCCAGATTTGAACTCAGGAAGATGAGATTTCCTGACTACAGACCCTGATGATTCTCTGTGCCTCCTAGTTGCCCAAACAGCCACCACCAACAGCAATGGGGATTCTAGGTGTATGATTCTGCAAACCTACTTTCTGGTCCTGGTCCTGTGGCTGATTTGCTATTTGGATTTTAGCAATTTATTTCCTCTCTCTGTACCTCATTTGCCCTCAGCAGAATAAGATTGTTAAGTACAACAAGAATTCCCAATGTTTTCTAGTAGGTGAATCTTGTTTCAACCTAAAAAAAAAAAATAGGACTTCTTGGAAGAAAAAGTTTATACTATCTCCTGATAGACATGATATACAGTGACAAAAAATTCTGTGTTCTCAAGTAATGCTTCACAAGAGCATCTAAGAGACATTCTGGTATATTGCTGTTAGAGGATAAAGGGTAGAGGAGGTCCACCTAGGGCAGGAGCATCTAGAACCAAGTCCAGCTTCGGAACAAGCAGGCTAGCTCTGTGATCATGGGCTTGTCACTTACATGGATGAAATTATCCTCAGAGTTCTGGTGGAAGTAGTCACCACTAGGTGTATAGAATAGTAGGATCTCCTCTATCTGGTGGAGGCAGCCTATATATGTTATAAAAAAAAGTAATATTTTGTATGGGCCATAATAGGAATTCACTTCACAGTGCTTAGTGCATTTTTGGCTCAGTATTGCTAAAATTTAAGAACCACTGAGCTAGGGAATAGTTAAAGCATCTTCCATCTCTAGTATTCTTTACTAGGTCTCCTATTCTCTGTCCTAAGGTCTCTTTCTGCTCTCACAATCTGTGCTCTAAGATCCTTTTCAGATCTGGCATTTTTGTTCTAAGAGCTCTTCTGGCTCTTTGCTCCAAGGTCTTTTTCTGTCCTAATATTCTATGTTCTAAGGTTCCTGTCTAATAGCATTCTTTGTTCTAAGGTTCTTGTCTAATAGCATTCTTTGTTCTAAGGTCCCCTCCAGATCTGAGATTCTTTGTTCCTAGGTCCTTTACAGCTTGAATATTCTATGTTCTAAGTCCCTTCTAGCTACAAAATAGCCTGTTATCCTTGCTGTGCTGAGTTCTTTATGTGTGGTGCAGGGTGCTTCTTGAGGTGTGCTACTGAGGCTATGCAGACTACCAGAGTGACTGGTTAATTGCTCCCCAATTTTAACAGGGAAACCATCTGGCTTCCTCATCTCCCTTTCTCCTCTCTGAATTGCTCTTATTTATGTAGGTGTTTTGGATTAAACAACTAGAAAAACATTCCCCTCACATTTACAATCTTCTCTGACTAAGGTGGGAACACAAACAGAAACACACAGGGAATGGGGAGGTGGCTGCTGTAGCAGAAAGAAGCTTGGTCTTGGGAAGTCTGAGTTCTTGTATCCTCTCCTATCTCACTGGATGACTTGAGGCTGGGACAAGGGCAAGGTCTTTTTACCTTTGTTCATGAGCTTTTAAAAAATAAATATTTTGATAACTAATTCAACATAATTATTTTCCTTTGTAATCTTATGTATTTTATGTTATGTACTTAAAAATGTGATTCTTCAATAGTCTCTCAGCTTTGCCAAAGTGTCAGAAGGGTCTATGCCAACAGATTTAGACTCCATGGATAAAAGCACCTCAAAATTCTCTTCCAGCTCTGACATTCTAAAAAGAAAACCCTTCCAATTCAGGAGATCTGGGTTCTGACATACTAAAAATACCTCCTAATTCCTACATTTTAAATCCTACATTCGATGGCCTTTTCCACTGGAATATTCTGTATTCCAAAGCCCTGTTTGTTCTAACATTCTACATTCTATGCTCTAATGTTCCCATCTGACTTCTTGACATCTTTAAGGTATATTTGGGAAGAAACACCTCCTCCCTCTGCCACTAACAGTGGTCATTTTTACCATTAGAGCCATTAACAGTTTCCAGCAGTGAGAAAGAAATCCTAGTCCCCTAACTCATCTCCTTTTAGCTTTCTGGGGTTTGGGTTGGGGTATAGGGCAGGATTAATTTCCTTGTCCCAGTCAGCTACACAAACAAATCATCCAGGACTGGAAAATTCAATTCCAAACAGAGTGCTTAATTGATCTACATTTATTCCATTCCTAGCAAGAGGAAAAGACTATTTATGCTTGGTACCAGATGAATCAGTGTGATGCCTTTTCCTTCTGGCCGGCTTGTGTTCCCACCAGAGTTGAAAGGAGGAGAAAGTGACTGGTAATTCATTTATGTTCTCCCTCAGAAGATATAGTATTTCTATAAATAACTGTGGTGTGGTGTTCAGAGAGGCTAACAGTAATAATAAGCACATTTGCACTTTCTCCTAGGTTCTGACTACTTTGGGACATTATTTTACTTAACTTCACCCACAGGGCATCATTTCTCTGATTAAGAAAACTTTTAACTAAGAGGAAGTTAAAAGTGACTTGTCCAGAACCCAGAAAGCCTCAAACTTCCTTCACAACTGATTTAGATTCAGAAGACTTAGGATCAAATCTTATTTATACCATCTGACCTATTTCCCTTGCCCTTTCTTTCCTAAACTGTAAAATGGCAAGGGAGCTGGGGAGAGGAGTGATTAGATCAGGTGGCTTTTAAAGCTTTCTATTTCTCTAAATTTTCTTTCTGAGTTAAAATCTGACCGCAGATACTGCCTAGCTGTGTGAGTCAGGGCAAGGCATTTCACCTGTGCTTGCCTTGGTTTTCTCATCTGTAAAATGGGGATGATAATAGCAGCCAACTTTCCAGGGTTGTTGAGAGAATTAAATGAGATAAGAATTCTAAGATGCTTAGCACCTTGCCTGGTACTTAGTAAGCTTTATATAAATGTTTGCTATTATTATCACTATAAAAAAACAGATACCTCTTATTTTGAGAATTTTCAGGTCAGAAATTTTATCTGCTGGAAGTGGGAACTAATTTGCAGATCAGTGCAATCTAATTAATTCAGACTATTCCAGGACTTGAAAGGTAAAGGAAATTTTGAGGTGATTTAGTTCAATGTTTCCAAAGTTAAATGATACTTCATATAGGTAAAATTATTTCCTAGGGATGCCAGCCTCTGCCCAGAAGTTCAGGGGCTGAAGAAAAGAAAGAGGTTTTAAGTTTAGAGATTTGAAGGCCCCATTGGCGATAACAATTTTGTTCATTGTTTACAGTTTTCCTAGGAACTCCAGAGAATCTGAGAAACATAGATCTGTTGTAGAAGACAACAAATGTTACCATATTGGGCATCCCAAAGGTTTTAAGGCAGTTTTAAGCTATTAAAGGCTAAAACAAACTAAAACTTTTGAGACATCCTGTATTGAGTGCCCACTTTGTACAGAGTTCTGGAGATAGATTTGAAGCTTAGATAAGATATGGCCCCTGTTTTTATTGAACTTCCAATGTCAAATGGGGCCAAGACTTAGACAAAGATAACTGTAATACACAATTTAACAAACTTTACAAAAAAGCAAAGTGTTGAGTGAGGTTTGAGAAGGAAAGTTATTAGTGATGCGGGGAAAGGGAAACCATGGGAAGTAACAAATAAAATTGATTCAATTCTAACTTACTGTTTCATTATACATTTGAAAAGATGGCAGTTCAAGGAATCTAAATATAATAAGCATATTTGCCTAAAGTCCCATGGCTAGAAAGTAATCTGGATTCCAGATTACCAAAATAGGAGCCCAACAGATAGCTCTTTTGGGGGAATAGGGATGAGTTGGGAGGGTAGAGATTTATTAATTTATTGATGTTCCATTTTACCATGCTAAGGACTGGGAAATATAAAAGGTCACACTAACTTAGAGAATTATTTTTAAGGAGATTTAATTTAGTTGTTTTCAAGGATACATAGTAACTAAGATAATTTCATTTCCACAAATTATTTCTTAGTAGACTTTATGAGGACTTATTTTAATAAGCTAAGACCTATTTGTAATTAACATAGTAATTGTTTGTATTATATTAGTGTTTTTAATCTGCTTGTGCCTGCTAGAAAGGTTTATTTTCTTAAATATTTTATTTAGTGCAATCTAATTTCTATTGAGACATCTTCTAAGAGGGTGTGCCTAGTGAAATGCAATGTGTGGCAGCCACTATACAGGTTACTGTGCAAATAGCTGCAGAGAAAGATGACAAATAAGATAATGACTGCCCTTAAAGAGCTTACAGTCGTGTTGAAGATGATACACAATATAACTGATACACAAATAGCTTGTGTGTGGATAGCCTCCATAGCAGGCTGTAGTACTGTGGCTCTAGGATAAGATTTTTAGCTTTACATCTTTCAAAGTAGCTCTGCACACAGTAGGTGCTTCAATGAAACTTTTATGAAATGTAAAGTTCTCTGTCTTATATGTAGGCTTTACTCTGGAGATTTCAGACAGAGACTGGTTTGGGAATTTTTTGGGTTTTTTGGTCTTTCTGTTGTTAGCATCTACCATTAAGCCTTGATACAGAGTAAATGCTTGATAAAAGTTTTTTGAATTGAATGCTGCAGAAAATGAGCCAGTAAGCCAGAACCTCACCTTTGACAATTATTCGTGGTATGACTTTGGGCACATCATGTGATTTTTCTATGCCTTAGTTTTTTCTCAGCTCCAAAACTAAGAAAAGTGCAATTTTAGCTGTATGATGCCCTGATAATAATTTAAAAAAAACACAGCAGCATCTTTCCTCACCTCTGCTTCTAAGAATCCATCTCTTTTTTTCCAAGACCAAATTTCAGGTATTCAAAGAAGACTTTACCTAGTTCTGTAATTATCAGCACCTGTCCTCTCTATCTTGTATTTAATGATTATTTGTATTTATTCTCTTTATATTTATGGATGGCTAGATAGATATAAGGTAGGTCAGTAGATGGATGGATGGATAGATAGATAGATAGATGGAAGAATATATATATACAATCATAAGGAGATTGATCTATTATAGAGATAGATCAGTTTCCTTGTGATTGTGACCATTACAGTGTAAGCTCTTTGTAGAATTGTAGAGATTATTTCATTCATTTTATTTGTTTTGCAGCACCTAGTCCAGGGACTAGCATTTAGCAGGTACTTAATAAATGCTTGATGATTCACTGATCAAAGTGTTATGCTATGGCCAATTTAGAAATTTGTTTTGCTTGATTATACTCATTTGGAACATAGGTTTTGTTTTTCTTATTTTCTCAACAGTATTGCTTGTAGGAAGATAGAAGACTTGGAGATAAGATGTAGTGAAAGTAGCTCTTCATTTCAAAATAAAATAAGTTATATTTTAAAAAACTCAAAGGTAGTCAGAGAAGGAATCCTGGAGGAGGTGACATTTGACCTGAGTCTTAGAGGACTATTAGGATTTCAGCAATTGAAGATGGAAGAATGGAACAACAACAGCAACAATTGTAGTTAGCACTTAGGAACTTTAGGATCTTCGGAGAGCTTTACATATTTTATTTCATTGGATCTTCACAACAACTCTGAGAGTAAATGTGATGGTCTCTGTTTTACAGATAAGGAAACTGAGGCAAAGGTTAACTGACTTGCATGGAGTCATACTGCTAAATTAAGATTTGAACTCAGATCATTGTGTCTCTGGAGTCCAGTACCTATTCATTGAACTACCTGGCTTCCTTACCTAGATGTAAGAAACCTGGGGAAGGAGGTAATTCAAACAAAGAATTCACAGACTTCCCAGAATTCACATAACTACTAAGTTGTAGAGTTAGCACCTGAACCTAGGTCTCTTGATTCCACTCAGGGATGAATATTTTAGAACTTCGAAAATTTGTTGTTATTTATTGGAGGAAGGAGGGAGTGAGGGAAGAGAACTCTTGAAACCAGTCATTAATAAACTTTTTCCTGGTTTTCTTCTCTTGGAAAGGGATGAGCAGAAATGCTCATGCTGCTGATATTTCTGCTACCCTGAGACCATGTCCATTCTAGACCATTTCACCTTTATGTAGAATGTAGAATGTAATGTAGAAAAGGTGGGAAAGTGCTGGGAGCTCGGAGAACTAATCATCGAAGGGGCCTTTGAAGCTGCCTCCAGCCCAAGCTTCCCAGAATTCCAAAAGCCTGTGGCTTTGACCAGTGAGAACCTTTGTGGCCCTCAGCAGCAGATAAAGGATTTCTTTTTTAACACATTCCATCCTCATGCATTCAAGATGTGGCTGAGTGTGAGCTTTCTCCAACAGCAGCTCCCTAGCCCTCCGCCCCTTGCAAAGGGGTCCCTGAAGACATTGGGAATGGAAACTGCTGAGTTGGATATCTTCCCACCCCCAGACTCCTGTTTTCTTTAGAGTGCCTCTGTTTGTGTGACAAGGTGATGCATGAGATCTGTGTAAGTGGCTTATGTGTTTGAGCTGGTGATGGCTCTTGTTTAAGCAGGAGCTGATGGCAAAGGGCAGTGGGGGTTCAAGCCCAGCACAATAGACAGACTTCTGAGGTCGGCCGAGTGCCTCCCAGTGAATGGCCCACTGCCTTTCCATGCGGCTTCTCCACTCACAACAAACACTGCTTATGGGATGATGAGCTCTGCTCGGACCAAGGAGCACCTCCCCAGTCCCAGTACTGTTTTCCCTTCCTTCCTTCAGCCGGCCTTTCTTTAGGGTTCACCCAGATTATTCCAGTGCCTTGGTCCCTCTGCTTCCAGTCTTTTCTCAGTCCCTGACCTCAGTCTGGCCTACAGATTGGACATCAGGTAAATTCAGCTCACTGAAGCTCTTTGTTATTTCCTAAGAGAGTTTCCCTTATCTATGAAATAAGGAGGCTGATTTGTTAGTCGCTTTCTAGCTCTCCATCTAAAAGCCCCATCCATGGCTCTTCTGCTTGAAATCTTCAAGGACTCCTAACTGCTTACTGGATGAAATCCATACTTAGCCTGCCATTCAAGGCTCCCTGCTCCCTGACACTGCTCCACTTTTCTCCCTCTCCTCCCCTCCATATGTGCATTGCTTCAAGAAAACTGGGTTAGTTGCCATATATACACATCCCACATGGTCTGTTTCTGTACTATTACTCACACGGCTCCAAGTCTTGCTTTTGCCTCTGCTTCTTGAATTTCTACTCAGCCTTTAAGGCCATCTCCTCCATGAAGTCTTCCCTGATCCCCTCACCCCTACCTGGAAATTAACTTTCCATCTTTGGATTTGGAATTCATCCTTGATCTCTTAAGTTCCCATTATGTGCAGGCACTGGGGGAAATACCAAATTTAGAAAATGTATTGACTCTGCCTTCACAGAATGGGGTAAAACAGTCACTGTTAACTGGAATACATAATATTAGCTGACAGCCCATTAGAAAAAGTATAGAACAGTGTTCAGTGAAGTTCCCATGTGGGAGTGTTATTGTTGTTGTTCCATTGTTCTTAGTCTTGGCTGACTCTTCACCACCCTATATGGGGTTTTCTTCTCAGAGATCCTGGAGTGATTTGCCATTTCCTTCTCTGGCTTATTTTACAGATCAGGAAATTGAGGCAAACAGGGCTATGTGACTTGGCCAGAGTCAAGCTAGGAAATCTGCCTGAGGCCAGATTTGTTTTTTTTCTCACACTTATGAAATCAAGATACTATTTAGTATTAAATATATGACAAGCAATGGATTCCATAGAGGGGTAGGCAAGTAAGAGAGATGAGTAAGACAGAGGCCCTGCTCTCCTGAAGCCTAAGAGCAAGGAGTGGATGCTTCTAGTCTTCCAGATTTGGACTCTGGACCTGTCCCCATCCATCTCCTTCCCTCCCCTCCCCATCCTCCTTCCCTTCCTCTCTCTCTCTCTCTGTCTCTCTCTACCTTTCTCTCCCCTTTTCTCTGTCTCTCTTCTGTGTCTCCTTGTCTCTCTTCCCCTCTCTGGCTCTCTGTCTTTCTGTATGTCTCCTTTTCTCTGTGTTCTCTATCTTTGCCTGTCTATTCCTCTTTCTTTTTCTCTTTCCCTTTCTCTCTCTGTTTCTTTTTCTCTCTCTCCTCTTCTTCTTCCCCTTCTTTCTTTTCCCCTTCACATTCTCTGTCTGCCTGCCTCTCCTCCTCATTGTCTCTTTTTTCTGACCACAGGCCTTGTGTTCTGTCCACTGTGTCACCTAGCTTTTACCCTAATAGTCTTTTCATCCTTCCTTATTTTATATGAATGAATCATTCTCACTTATTTGAGGACATGTCAATTAATCAACCAATGATCATTTTATTTAGTACCTACTATGTGCCAGGCTCAGTACTTGATGCCATAAATTAGATTTTTTAAAATCTCGGTTCTCAAGGAAGCTTAAATTCAAATAGGGGAGGAAGGAGCACCAAAACATACAAAACAATATGGGGGAATGTGTGCCGGCAGTTGGGGGAGATCAGGAAAGGGAGAAGGTTGTGCTTGTGCTGTGCATTCTTTAAGGTGAAGGTGAGGAGGGAGGGCATTCCAGGTGTGGGGGAAGGTAAAGGCACAGAGATGAGAGACAATATGTCCTGTTTGACCAACAGGGAAGAGACCAGTTTGACTGGATCTCAGGCGCCACACATGATGAGGCTGGAAAGGTGGGGTGTGGCCAAATGGAGAAGAGCTTCAAAAGGTAAAGGGAAGAGCTGGTATTTTATCCTGGAGGCAGTGAGGTGATTGAGGAGGGAAGTGACACTGTGCACTAGGCAATGGAATATATCAGGGTAATACAGAGAAACAGTTGTAATAATCCACATAAGAGCTAATAGGGACATCAACTAAAATGGTAGCTGTGTTACTTAGAATGAAGAGGTCAGTTGTGAGGTACGAAGAGGTAGATGAGGCAAGATTTGATAAGTATGGATATGTGGAGTTAGAAAGATTGAGGCACCAAGGGGGAAAGGGAGAGAAGGAAAGGGAGACAGAGAGAGAGGAGAGTAAGAGAATGAGAGAAGAGAGAATAACAGAGATAAAAAGAGACAAGGAGAAAAAGAGAAAGACTGAGATAGAGTGAGAGGAGAGAGCATGAGAAAGAACTTGAGAAAGGGAGAGACAGAAAGAGGAAAACAATGAGAGAAGGACAAGAGAGGAAAAAGAATGAGAGAAGAGAAAGAAGAAGGGGAAAGGAGAGAGAAGAAAAAGAGACAATGAAGAGGAGAGGCAGGCAGACAGACAGAATGAGAAGGGGAAAAGAGAGAGGGGGAAGAAGAGGAGAGAGAAAAAGAAACAGAGAGAGAAAGGGAAAGAGAAAAAGAAAGAGGAATAGACAGGCAAAGATAGAGAAGACAGAGAAAAGGAGACATACAGAAAGAGAGTCAGAGAAGGGAAGAGAGACAAGGAGACACAAGAGAGACAGAAAGAGAAAAGAGGAGAGAAAGGTAGAGAGAGACAGAGAGAGAGAGAGGAAGGGAAGGAGGATGGGGGGGGGAAGGAGATGGATGGGGACAGGTCCAGGGTCCAAATCTGGAAGACTAGAAGCATCCACTCCCTGCTCTTAGGCTTCAGGAGAGCAGGGCCTCTGTTTTACTCATCTCTCTTACTTGCCTACCCCTCTATGGAATCCATTGCTTGTCATATATTTAATAGTAAATAGTATCTTGATTTCATAAATGTGAGAACCCCCCCTTCTAACTTGATTCCCAATTCTTACTAGCTGGCTTTATGAAGGGGAGGGTGGGGTTTTCTCCATCTTTCCAACCTTCAGGTGATGAATCTCTCTGCTTTTAGTCAGGCTGAGCTTCTATCCACACATAATGCATCACCAGATCTGTACTGGAGCCTCCCCAGCTTGTTGCAGCTTCTGCTAATCCCTGTGCTCCCTTGTCAGAATCTTGTGAAAGAACACCAAGGTCAAATCTGAACCAGAAGAAGGTTTTTAGTTGAAGGCTTTGTGTATAGTGTGAATGAAAAAGCATTTATTAAGTACTTTACTGTGTACCAAGCACTGTACTAAACTCTGGAGATACACATATATGAATGGAAAAAAAAAACAGTCCCTGAACTCAAGGAGCTTTTAAGTCTGTCAAGAACCACAAAATACATGAAGAATGGTGGCCAGAAAAGGACATTTTGCTCAGAAAGTTATGGGCATGGTGATGGAGACTGTGAGGAACAAGTTCCCAGTCCAGGAACAGTAGCAGAGTTGATTTCATCAACTGGTGACTGATGAATGGATCTTGGAAAAGGGGAGGAAATGAGTAAGAAATTCAAAACAAACACCAAACAACCACCTCATCACTTAAGAAATTTTGGTTCTGAATTTTGATCTTGAGCTCCAAAATAATAGGACCTTGCTTAAATTATTTGGAGTCATGCTAGTTGCTTTAGTTTTTCAAGGAAAGGTCATCAAGGATGACCTTGATCATCCAATCCTCCTCCTTCCTGGTTCATTAAATCCTTCTCTCTAGCCTTAGCTTGAATACCTCCAGTGATAGGGAGCTCACTACCTCCCAAGAGATCCCTGTTCTTTTTTGGATGACAATAACAAGAGAACACATTGAACTAGTTAAAGTAGATTTATAGTGTTGTAATTGTGATCGAACTATATCTTCCCTTGTGTGGATGTGAATTGACACAAGTGCTGGATCCCATAATGCAAGCCACATTGGGGAAAATGTGCCGCGCTCACCAGAAATTTGCCCACTTAGGTGGAGGACAACTGGAACAAATTATATGCATTCTAGCTTGTTATACTGAATTGGCAATAGATATGAGCCCAGTAACTTGAGTATTATAGCAGCACTGCTGTAGCTGGTTGTGTCAGCCTTTCCATCCTGCACCCCCTTTTATATATTTATGGCTGAAACATAAGAAACTTGAAAGACTGTGGAAGGCTATGAAGTATTTCTTTCCTTTCCTCTCCTCTTTTCCTTTTCTCTCTTTCCCTCTCTCCTTTTTTCTCCTCTACTCTCTCCTCCTCTCTCTCCCTTTCTCCTCTCCTTTCTTTCTTTTTTCTTCTTTCTCTTTCTTTTTTTCTTCTCATATCCCTGTCTCTCTTTCTCTCTCCTTTTCCTCCTCCTCCTCTCTTCTCCCCTTCTGTCCCCTCCTCCTTTTTTTTTCTCCTCCCTACCTCCTCCTCCTTATCTCTTCCCCACCTCATTAACATTTTGTGGGGGTAGGTAGAATGGGGAATAAATCCTTCATTCATCTTTTTTTTTCCAAAAGCACAGACCACAATCCAATCAGTAAGAGACCCTCTTGCTTTTTGTGGTTTGGGCGGTTTCTGTTTACAATGTAGGAACTGGAGTTCCCAAGTTCCAAGCCTGAGCTTTGATGTTGTGTATCCTTGGGGAAGTGATTTCATAGAGACACAGTATTTCAGACTTTAAACATCATCTCATCCAATTGATCTTAACCTGGTCCATGGACCATAGATTTCGAAGAGTTCATGAATTTTTTAATTCTTTTATAGCTATATTTCAACATAATTGGTTTCATTTGAACTCCTCTGTATTTTGTTTTATACAACAGAATTCTGAGAAGGACTTGATAAGCTTCAACAGACTGCCAAAGGATCTCTGGTATCACTCAAAAAGGTTAGGAACTCCTTATATAGTCCAGCCTTTTTTATTTTACAGATATGAAAACTGAGGCCCAGAAAGGCCATACGGCTCAGACTCATATAGTTACTAATTGACCAATATGAGTCTTGTTTCTAGGTTTTCTGACCATGCAAAGCCCTAGCTCTACTGTACCACACTGTTCTATAGCTTTGTTCAGCAACTTTTCCATTGTGTAAATTAATGGTACTAGGGAGAGAACATTGGAAGAGAATCCTGTTTGAATCCTGGATTTTAATTCTAGTTCTTTCAATGACTAGATTTTACTAGAAATGGGTGGTGAAATATGTGATGGGGAAAGAGAAAGAGGAGATAAGGAAAGAAAGAAAAAATCATCAGACAACTTGGCATTGCCATCTGCTACCTGCCAGTAGTACCTAAACTAAGTCATTTAACTCATGTTTCCTCACTCATAAAAAGAGAGTTTGGAATAACATGATCTTTAGGATTCAGTTCAAGTCTTGAGTTCTTGTCCCAGTGAACATAAGAACTTAACATTTCTAGCCAAATCATTTCCTTAATGAATAAATTTCCTCTTTGTCTTGAACAAGTGGTATTCCCAACTTTACCACTTCTGGTGATGGGGAGCTTAGTGTCTATCAAGACCATTCTTTTAATTTTTGAACAATTCAAAATGATTAGAAGTTCTTCCTTATGTTGATCTCAAATCCACTTCCCTATAACTCCCTTCTATTCTGAATCTTGTTTCATATGCTGGGGTTAAGCAGAATATGTAGAATCCTTTTTTACTGATGACAGGCCTTAAGATAATTGAAGAAAAATCTTCTTTTCCCTACTAAATCTTTTCCATTCCAGAATAAACATTCCCAAATTTCCAATTCATTCAATCATTCTTCTTATATCAAAGTTTTAAACCATGGAATCATAGATTTAGAATTGGAAAGGACCTGAGAGATCAAATCCAACTCGTGTATTTTACAGATGATTAAATTGAGGCCCATAATAATGAAATACCCTACTCATTGTCACATAGTTTGTCTGAGGGAACGTTCGAACCCAGATCTTCTGACTCCAAATGTAGAGGCTTTATTCATTATCCAGAGGTTCCCATTTAGTATTTCAGAAGGGTTTATGATAATAGTCCAAGGAGTTCCTGCGAAAAATCCTTAATGGTGCCTTAAAAACAAATAATGCTAAAAATATGTATATTATTAAATTACCCAGGGTTCATAATGCATTTATGTTGTTGAAAGGAATTTGGAGAGTAAAAAAGCATTGGTAATTCTTGCAGCTGCCTATTTTATTCTGGTTGCCTTCCTGTGCTTATAACTTTTCACTGTCCCTCTTACAATGTGCAGGAGCCTTGAAATTGAGCCACTTGTTTCTGGTGTGGCCTGACAATGGAAGAACACAACTGTCATTTAGTAATATTTTTATACCCACTTTAAGGCCTGGTCAGTCTGAGAAAAATATTGTTTAAATGGCACCTTGTTCATAGGAGTTCAATAATTTTTGTCTAAGAGTTATGTTTTTAAGTGCTTTGAGATCCTCTGGGGAGAGATTTTGTTTTGTTTTGCTCATAAAGGAAAAATTGTTCAGAATTACTTTCTATTTTATCTGAAAATGAAAGCAGTCAAAACAGAGTTCATAATGGAGGGCGAATTCATATAGTTCCTTGAAAAAACAGTAGAAAAATGTTATTTTACCCATTTGATGTTGTTCCCGAATGGCAGAACTTCTGATGTTTGGGCCTGACTCGGTCTTGTTCACCAGCCACAATGATTGGGTATTATGGAATAAGACTCACATCAAAAATCCTGCCCTGAACAGCTTCAAATAACTGATGAAAATGCACTAGTGATTTCTGTCCTTTTTGAAGTTGGCTCTTAGTAGAGCACTTCAAGCTTTTGGGGCTTGATGAGCAAAAGAATGTGGAAGATGAGAAGAACCTTCCATTTGTAATTTCAAAGGGAGGCATCAGGCTCTACAAGTGTAACTTAGAACCCTGGGTAAACAGAAGTGTGGGCGGGTGGCCTTGGAAGGCAATTTGGCCCAAAGGTACCTCTTCCCTCACGTTCTTTCTTTTATCGCTAATATTAGGGTTGGTACTGTGCCCTAAACTATACATTGGCTGCCTCCCTCCAGGCTCAGAATTGCCATGATAGTTAGAATCAATAAAACTAATAAAATAGTATTAATAATAATAATATACCAGTTTACATTATCCCTGTGTAATGATTTTTTTTCACTCTAGCCCTTTAAGGGAAATAGGTGAAGTATGGTTTGGCTTGAGATGTTTTTGATCCAGAGTTATGATTTCATTAGTTTAGGGAACTTGTATTGTGCCAGCTCCGATTTCAGTTCACTAACTCATCTATAACTTAGTCTTAAATGATGATGATGATAATGATGGCAACTCACATTTATATCACAGCATAGTTACAAGTATAATTTGATTTTTTCCTTATAACAACTGCAGAAGTAGGGACTATCATCACTCCCATTTTACATATAAAGAAATTGAAGAAGATAGAGATTAAGTTATTTGCCCATCGACATAGTACATGTCCGAGGCAGCATTTGAATTTAGGTCTTCCCAACGTAAAATTGAACACACTATTCCCTATGCCAACTTTAATCCTCAGAACTAAAAGGGATTTTAGGTATCGTGAAATCCTATGCCTTCATTTTATAGAAACTGATAGTCTGAGACCGAAAGTTGTCATTTTCCCAAAATTATACAACTAGTTATGTTGTTCACCTTTTGTGATCCCATTTGAGGTTTCCCTGGCAAAGATTCTAAAATAGTTTGTCATTTCCTTCTCCAGCTCATTTTATAGATGAGGAAACTGAGGCAAACAGAGTTAAATGACTTTACCTGTAGTACCATAGCACATAGAGTGCTGGACCTGGAGTCAGGAATACCAGAGTTCAAATCCAGCCCTAGACATTTACTAGCTATGTGACTCTGGACAAATCTACTTCATCTCTGTTTCCCTCAGTTTCCTCATCTGTAAATTAGGGATAATTATAGCCCCACCACCTCCCAGATTGTTGTAAGGATTGAAGAAAATAATGGTTTTTGAGAAGTCATTAGTACTTTTTCCCTTTCCTTTTCCCCACCCTAGATATTTTGAGTGGAGGAATGAAAGTAATTTATTATGGCAAAAATAGTCTTAGATCAAGAGCCAGAAAACTTGAGTTCAAATCCCAGCTCTGCCACTAACTCACTGTTAGACTTTAGGCAATTCACAACCTGTTTACATATTTGGCAAATCAGAATTCTGAATTCATTCATCAATAAGGCCTCTTCCAACTCAAAATTCTATAAACCTTTGACAAGAGAAATATGTGACTTTACTGGATTTTTACTGTGGCTCTTTACTGTCTTGTTGGTGGGGGTATAGATCATGTCTTAGGTGGCCAGGTAAGAGCTCCTACTAAACCTTGTCAATAGGAAACTTTACCTTTTCTTTTAGAAATAAACCACTGCTAAACTTAGCTATGGCTTGGGGATGGGGATCAGGAAAGAAGGGTAGAGATTTCAGAGAGAGAGGGCACACGAGGTGATAGATATTTGGGAATGGGAGCTCACCAAAGATTAATTCAATTCAAAGTTTTGGGTGCCCAAACTAGGTCCCGTGAATTTGATAGCATTGAACCACTTGAGAATGCAGCCCCTGAAAAAATGTCAGATTTAGTGTGTCCCTCCCATGCCCTCCTCAGCTGTGAAATTATCAGTAAAGTGTTTCAGATAATTAGCCAGTGATTTTTCTTTCAGTTTAATTCAGTAAGTATTTATAAGAAACACCCAAGATTTGTTTGGCACCATGTAAGACACAGTGGAGGTTATGGAAAAAAAATCAGATTTGGTTCTTGCTGCCAAGGAATTTACAGCCTCAATGCAGAGGGAAAACACTGTTTATCTACAGTACAGAGAATGCAAAGCACATTATGGTCAAGTGCCCAAAAGGTCTTTTCCATCTCTAACATTCTGTGGATTTAACATGTGGGACCAAACATTAAATTCAATGGGGAGAGAGCAAACATTGGAGTCATAAGAAGTGTTTGAATCCCTGATTTGCAACCTACTAACTCTGCAACATTAGGCAAATCATGTAACACCTCTAGACCTCACTTTACTCACTCATAAAATATTGATTTTGTTGATCATTTTGAGTTGGATCAGATGACTTCTAAGGGTTTTTTTTCTGCTCAGAAAATCTTATGCTTGTCGTCTTTGAATAAGCCATAAAATTTGTTAGTCTACAATTTCTTACTAACTGATCCCCTAACTGTGATCAATTTCTTGTTCCAATTTCATGCCAAATACCAAATAAGTTGGGGATAAAAAGGAAGACCCAGACTCTAGACCTAACCTGATTTATTTTGCCACCCAAGTGAAAGAGTTTTCAAAGAGGCAAGCGGATTTCTTTTAAACCCTTTTCTCAAAAGTGCTGAGATACCCCTTTTCCATTTTTACAGAAGGGCTCATATCATGAACTGCTGAGAGAATCCAGTATCACTTCAGTGCCACAGAAAAGGACTGGATTTAAAATATCATTCTTCCCATTTTATATATAACAAAGCCAAGGTTTAGGGGAAGTAGTTACTTCTCTCTCATAATTGATACCATTAATAAATGGTGAATCTTAGTAGTCTTCTGACTACAACCTCCATGCTCTTTTCCACCTTACCATTCTCTTAGTTCCCTTATCCCTTTATGATTTTGACCCTATGAATACTTGGTTTCAAACTACCAAATTTGGCTTCTTTCAGAGTTTAATAATTAAAAATCTAGTTGAAAAGACATTTACTCCTTCTGTAATTTTTTTTCTTCTGGTATTCCTTTAGCAATAATCTTTGCATAATATTTGGATATTTGAAGTGGAAGGGACCTTAGTGTAAAGAATGTGAAAACACTAAATACAGAACTATAAGACTAGCAAACATGGTATAGCAGCTCTGGGTGAGGACAGGGGACTTTTAAAAAGCAGAAAAAAATAGCTCTGCAATTAGAATTAACAGTATTGGTCACATGATGACTAAGGGGAAGGGGGCAAGGGAAGGGACTCAAAAAACATAGAGGGTTGGAAGGTGTGACTATACAGTGGAAGAGTGAAGTAGAGTGCCTGATCAGGAAAGCACTTGGAACACTGAATGTTAGCACTGGGAAGGTCTTTAGAACCTAGCATTTTAGAACACAAGATTGAGCATTAGAGTTGAAAGGGCCCTCCTCATCTGGATTATTTTATATGGGAACATGTGAGCCAATGCAGTCTAGCAAAGCAACTGGGATCATTTTCCCCGACTTATAAAATACTTTTAAAACAAATAAATAAAACTCCTGAGTGTCCTTTCTGTACTTAGCCTCTTACCTGGATGTCTTGAACTCCTTAGTGAGGTGAGGATGAGGCAGGGTAGCTAGGGGGCAGTACCAGAGTTTTACTACTTTGTAAAATGAATCCAGATTAGTGTTTTTCAGCCAATTCTTGTTACTAAAGGAATCAGAAGTTCCTGTTTGTAGCACTGTTCTAAGGCTGAGGATTCCTGCCAGCACTTTGTTTCCTTCTTGGGTTTGGGGGGAGAGGGAGGGCAGAGAGCCTTTCTTTGCAGATCTTAGAAGCATGAGAATTTGCATGCTTGAAGAGTTTAGATAGCAAACAATTAAGCTCCTGGTGATTTATTTTTCCATTCTTCTATGGGCTTTTTTTTTCTCTTAAAATAAGCAGACCCCTTTTTTGGACTCTGAAAATTTAAAGACAACGGGAGCCTAATGAATCCTATCTATCTGTCTGTCTTCCCATCCCACAAATCCCTTTGGTGGTGAATTCCTTCCCATCACTCTTTGAAAATTACTTTGGGTTCATTATGTTTTCTAGCCCCTGGATATTGTAGGAGAAATTCTCTCTCAAAGAAGCAAAAAACAACAACAACAAATGAAGCCCCTGAAAGTTAGAAAGCTTCTTCATGGATCATGTCCCCCCCCCCCAGTTTGGATCCTGCTTAAGGCCCTACTAATGCTGATTAGCTTAATTGATTCTAGAATGTTAATGTTTAAGAGACCTTGGAGCTCATAAAGGAAGTGAGGATATTTAGACTAGAACAATAAATCACTATGCATTTATTAAATGCCTGTTAAATGTGCCAATCACTAAGACTGGCACTGAGGGTATAGAGACAAAAAGAAATAGCCTCTGCCCTCAAAGACCTTACTTTCTGTCATAGGAAATATGTACATATAAGAATAGATACAAAAATAAAATCACTTGGGGGAGGGAGAGAACTAGAATATTGTAGGATCAAGAAAACTCATAGTGAACTGATCTTTGAAGGAATTCCAAGTGGTGAAGATAAGGAGGGAATATTTTCCAAGCATGGTGGTGGGAGCCTTGATGGGAGATGGAGTGTCCTAAGGTCCTCTCACTTCTAAATCATATGAATTAGTAATCCAGTCCCTTTATTTTATAGAAAAAGAAGCTGAGCTCCAGAGTAGAAATACCTCAGTCAGTGTCACACAGCCAATGACAGAGCTGAGATTTGAACACAGAACTCCTAACTCCCAGGCAGCTACACTGTGGTGAATCCTTCTAACTTTGTGTCCTAGTAGTGACTCTTTCAGATGAATCAGAAAAAAAAGTGCCTACAACAGGAACTATTAGAATAGACTTTGGAAATCACATAAAGTTGGTGCTGGAGGGTACCTTGGAGACTGTCTAGTCCTTCATTTAACAGATGGGATTTGAATTCAGATTGTAGGAAGCCATTGTTCTTGGCTCTAGAGTAGAAAGCTTTGGGGAATGTATGTTATATGTTATAGATAGATTGAATGTGCATTGATCTCTACCCATCTTCCCAGACATTTTTCAACTCTGGCACCCACTCTACCATTTATTTCATTGAAATTACTCTGCAGGATACTTGGTAACTCATTAAGGGTGAAATCCCAAAGTTTGGGCTATTTCCTTTGGCCTCCTCATCCTCAGGGACTAGCATAGTACCTGTTATATTTGTTGTCATTTAGTCATTTTTCAGTTGTACTGGATTCTTCATGACCCCTTTTGGATAATTCTTGGCAAAGATGCTAAAATGGTTTATCATTTCCTTCTCCAGCTCATTTTACAGATGAGGAAACTGAGTTTAAATGACTTGCTCAATGTTCCATAGTTAGTGTCTGAAGTCACATTTGAACTCAGATCTTAACTTCAGACTAGCATGTAGCTGCTTACTAAATGGTTGTTGGTTTTATTTTAATCAATTGGGGAATGATATAGTTTTATGAATTTATATCAATTGTCTATACATTTGAGAAATGAGATTTTTTTCAGAGACACTTGTTATAAAAAATCTTTCCTAGCTTTCTCTTTCCTTTTTAATCTTGGCTGCTTTGGTTTTGTTTCTCTATATAAATAAATTCTTTCCTTTGCCATATCTGGATCTGAATTAGATCCAGATACTTTTCTAGTTCCCTTATATCACCCTTTATGTGTTATCAAGTACCCATTTTGACCTTATCTTGATAAATGCCATGAGATGCTGGCCTATATGTATATTCTTATTTTTCAATTTTCCCCAGAAATTTTTATCAAATAATAATTGTTGTCCCCAAAGCAGGGTTCTTTGGATTTATCAAATTCTAGATTACTCTGGGCACTTACTACTGAGTCTTATGTATCTAATCTCTTTCACTCTTTCAGCTAGTTAGTATCATCAGATAATTTTAATGATTACAACTTTATAATATAGTTTGAGATGTAAATGGTTGTTGATTAATCATAATTGATCAAGATTGTTGATCACTCTTCTTTTCTCCCCCCCCCCTGCCCCAGGGGAACATAAACTCCTTGAGGGCCTTCTTTGATTTTTACTTTGAATATCCTTAGCCCTGGGCACTAAGTAGGTGCTTAACAATTTAAAAAAAAAATCAAACAACTGATAAAAACAGCCAGCAATTGGGGCCCTTAGTGGAGTTCTTAAGTTCACTGTTTGGACAGAGATTTTCAGGTGTTCGCTCTTGTCTGACACAAAGTGCCCTGGGCAGCTGTTATTTCTGATGGGCCATGGGATTGTGAAAAAGAGAAAAGATTGGGGGGAAGTGACTGGATTGTCAGAAAGCTAATCCTCCCCCACACCTGTGCAAGGAGAAACATGACACAGGCCTAGTGATGCACTTAATCTGTCACCACGACATTCCCGGGGTGACCCGTCCAGCCAACGCAGCTTAAGTTACACTGTCGGGTTATCAGCCGTCTCTTGGGTTGCTGGCCATTCTGCTCCTCAACAATGCCTATTTGTTCTCAACCCTGATCTCCAAGGAAGAATTTTAATGGTGCAAAGAATTGGGAGAAAGGAAGGGGGACAGCTCTTGGGGCTTTTTTTTGTCACATCTGTTATTCTTTCTTGGACACACACACATGCACACGCACCGCCGTTACCCCCAATAAAGTACAATTCTGTCCCTGATTTTATTTGGTAGCTTGCCCCATTTATTTCTAAGAGTTGTAGCAGTAAGTTGCTACAGTTTCCATGTGTAGCTCCTTTTAGCTACAGAAAAAGGAAATTCTCTCTGTAGTTCTGCAAAGGCTTCTATGACATTTGAGTAATTCACCTTGGTCTCAGCCTATTGACTGGTGGGGAAGGAAGGATGAGAGAATAACAGGCACTGGCGCTCTGGGATTTCCCATTAGCATCTTCTAGGCTCAAAGCAACTTATTTTCCAGGGGAAATCTGTTGGGCCGCCCAGAGTAGTAAAAGGAAAGAAATAAATATTTATTAAGAATTTAATATTGCATTTAATAAGCATGTATTATAGTTCCCTACTTTAAGCTAAGTGCTTCTGATCTTCACAACAACCTTGGAAGATAGATGTATGCTATTATGATCCTTATTTTACAAATGACGTAACAGAGTAGAGTGACTTGCCCAGGTTCACACAACTAGTAAGTGAGGTTGGATGAGGTTTTCTTCCTATCTCCAGTGTTACTGCTTTAACCATTGCACTACCAGCTACAACTATTAAAAGATGTTTTTATAAGGAAGACTGATTTAGGAATTTTTAAAAGGTGTTTTAAAAAAATACTTTTTGTACTTTGATACTTTTTATATACTTTGATATTTTTAAAACTAAGTTATTAT
Source organism: Myrmecobius fasciatus (assembly GCA_023553655.1). Classification (NCBI taxonomy): domain Eukaryota; kingdom Metazoa; phylum Chordata; class Mammalia; order Dasyuromorphia; family Myrmecobiidae; genus Myrmecobius; species Myrmecobius fasciatus. The sequence goes on along the minus strand of JAJPUD010004654.1, from coordinate 159,498 downwards.
ACTTCCTCTGTATTAAATTTAAGGCCTCAGAAGAATTTGGGTTTGAATCTCTAGTCGTGATTCTAACTAGCTGTGAAGCAGCTCAGTACCCTTTTTTTCTAGGGACTTCCTCTGTAAAATGGGTTTAATAATGCTTGTCCTACCTACCTACCTCAGGGAGTTCTTTAGAGCAAGGCTTCTTAAATTTTTTCCCCATTTCATCCCAGAATTTTTTACTGGATCCTAAATATATGGTTATATAAAAAGGTATATTAATCACATTTACTAATTTGTTAATAATTAATAATAAATCATAATTTTGTGACCCTCGAATTCAATTATGTGATCCCATAGGGGTCAAAACCTACAGTTTAAGAAGCTCTGGGGAATATATGAGAAGAGATGATAATAATAACTTTTATTTTTATTTAGAGGGCTCTCCTCACAGCAGCCCTCAGAACCATGGAATGCAACTATTATTATCCCCATTTGACAAATGAGGAAACTGAGACAGCGAATTACATGGTTTGCCAAAGGTCATCCAACTAGTAATCTTAGATTAAACTCATTTCTCTATTGACACCACTTGGTCTATCAAGGTACCATTTTATTCTAAGTGCTTCAAAATCAGTGAATTAATGGATATGTGGGATAGCCGGTACACCTTAATATCATATATAATTATAGAGTTAGAGAGTCAGTTTATGATTGATTACATTAGTAATTGGAAATGCTATGGGAAATGAGATACTATAGGAGAGGGAAGGGGCAAAATCTTTTCTCTAATTTAGTGTCAAAAGCAAGACTCATACATAACCAAGGCTGTCTAAGACCAGCTCAAAATGCAGCCCTGCCTCCCTATAGAATAGCAGCAATAGTAATGACCACTCACAAGTCTACTATTGCAGAGTCCTTTTCTCACCCCCAAGCTGGATGAATGGGCTGTGCTTTTGTTGCCTTCTTTGTATAGATTAATTACTTTCACTGACTGCCTCCTGGGCTTGTTTTAATGAAAGTGCTATGTTGACTACACTTAAGTGCTCTAAAATGTGGGAATCAATCCTAAGCTCCTTGAGGGCAGGAATGTGATTTTGAGGACTGAGAGCATCTAACTTCAAATTCTGTGTGCTTAATAACTCTGTGATGTTGGGCAAGTCATTTAACCTCAGTTTCATCATCTGTAAACTGGACATATTAATAACATCCACCACACTGTTGTTGGGAAGATCCAAGGAGATAATATTTGTAAAGTGTTTTTATTTTTGTTTTTTTCTCCCACACTTTAAAGCTAAGTAGTTCTGTGGATAGAATCAGGAAGACCTGAGTTTCATTGCAGCCTCAGATACTTAGTAGCTGTGTGACTCTGAGCAGGTCACTTAACCCAGCTTGCCTCAGTTTCCTCATTTGTAAAATGAGCTGGAGAAGGAAATGGCAATCCACATCAATATCTTTACCAAGAAAACCTCAAATGGGGTCACAATAAGCCTGAAATTATTGAACAATAAATACTAGTTGTTGGTGTGATGATCTTTCTAGGAGTCAAGACCACCCCCCCAAAAAAAATACAAAATGAGTGTAAAAGAGTCTGTTTCTCGGTTTGATTCATTAGAAAGAACACTGAATTTGGAAAAAGAGGGCCAGACTGGAAATCAGATTCTACCCCTATTCAGGAGCTTGTTGCTGACCCTTGCTAGACCCCAGGTTCTTAATTTAAAAAATTAATTGGTTCAATGAGATGTTTCTCAGGTCCCTTCTAGCTCTAAACCTAACCCCCTCCATGAAATTAAGAAACACATGATACCAAAACTCAGTGACAGCCACCAATTACAGTTACGTTTTCTCTCGTCTAAAAAAGCTTAATAAGATCTCTTTACACTGTATAGAGAATAGCTTCAACACCTGCCTAAAGAACAGTACCCTCAAATCCCAGATGTGCCCTTGTTGACTTTTGTTTTTGTGTGTGAGTATTTACAGAGTAATTGAAAGCTGGGGCAAACCAGTAGTTAAGTGTACATAATGACAATTGAACATTAGCATCACAAATGTATAGAACAAATGTTTTCCAAATTAATTAAGGAAAATTGCAATAACATGAAACAGTGTGTTTCCTTCAAAGGGAGACATTGGAAGGTTTTTTCCCCCGGAAAAGCCATTTTCCAATTGAGCAAGTCCTTTAATTATCTCTATTTGCATTTGAATGCAAATGTATTGTGGGTTCTTTTCCCCTCTTAGAAATGAGCTCTACCTGATTCTGACCTCTCCTGTTGTTATAATTAATTAGGATAGTCTCTTCTTTCTCAGCTACATTATCTGTGGGCATGAGGTCAGGAATAACATAGATCATTTGAAGTACCCAGCTTTAAGGAAAAAACAAAACTTTTCTTTTAGTCAATAGTTTCCATCACTTGCCTCATCAAACCTTATATTAGGAATTTGGGTAAAGCTTAAGATTGATTGACAAGAGTTAAAGGAGAGCTACAGAGAGAGTAATCAGCTAAAGAAACCATGTATTTGGTGTGTAGGGCCTCTTCAATCAGCATTCATTTAGCACAGTATCTAGGGCTGGGAGTTAGAAGACCAAGGTTTTGGGCAGTAACTAGCTGTTTGACCCCAGAACATAGCTAAATTAAGCCAAGTCTGTAAGACTGGGTTCCCATAAAAAGCAAAATGGGAATAATGATACCTGTGCTTCCTGCCTCAATGATCCTGTGGGCAAAATGATTTGTAAACTTGAACAAACTGCTACAGAAATGGGAGTTATTGTGTGAGCATGTATTATATTAGTTTTATTTCAAAACTGTTGATTGTCTCAAATTCACACTGCACGCCTACAAAAAGGTTTCTCTTAGAGCAATACCCAAAGTAATTTTACCCGTTTCTGTACAGCTAGTAAGTTTTAGGATCAGGATTTGAATCCTATACAGCTAGCAAGTTTGGGGACCAGAATTTCAACTCCTCATACTACTTTTATTGTTTATTCGATCAGTTCTGTCCATCTTTTCCACCATGGGGTTTTCTTGGCAAAAACACTGAAATAATTTACCATTTGCTTTTCCAACAGATTAAGGCAAATAGGTCAAATGACTTGCCCAGGATCACACAGCTATTGTTGCAGGCTTTGAACTCAGGTCTTCCTGACCCAGTACTGTATCTACTGCACCACCTAGCTACTTTGTCATTCTACTAGTAATGAGTAACATTTGGACTGCTTTTTGCAGAATACAGTAAAGGGTAGGAGCTAGAGAAAATTCATCCTGAGTCGCACAGCTAGTGTCTATTGGTCATAAAACACAGGTGCAGAGATGTGTGCAAGTATGAGGAGCTTCCCTAAGGTTTCTAAGGCAGCATTGGAAATACTATTTCCATATCACTTCAAACTGGTTCCCTAACTCTCAGGATGGTGGTCATCAAAGTTTTTGTAAAACACCATAAAAATATGAGGTATATGCTATTATAAAAAAGACTTTAAACACAATGCATCATCTGTGTCATCCCATTAGCTCAAATTATGGCACCTTATGAAAATGCTTACCCCATCTCTCAGCACCTGCTTTATGAATGTGCATCTCAAACATTGCAGGCATATCCTGCTATATGGAAAGAGCATGTTCTGGGTGCCCATAATAACCCAGCCTTGTGTAAATCGAATGATTTGCCATGCAATTGAGGCTCCGGAGCCCTAGTTTGTTGTGTGAATAATGGAGCTATCTTATGCCATTTGCATTTTCGTCAGGTGAATTAAAAAAAAAAAAACACAATATGGAACACCTGTGTTGCACAGCTGTGGGGATCCTGTCTCTGAACAGGAAGTGCAATGAAGCAGTGATGTTCGTTTCGATAAATTGGATGGCTATGTTAAATTCACCACAATGAGATAGGGGGAAGCACTGAATTTGGAATAAGAAATGGAATATAATCTCTTACCTCTGCCACCGATTTCCTGGGTGACATTGCAGGTGAATTTGATGGGCCTCCAAGGTCGCTTTCAACACAAAATCTATCTAGCATCCTAGCAGCACAGTATTTTATACATAGCAAGTTATTCAATCGCAGAATCTCTGAGAAAGGACATTAGAGGTCATCTTGTCCAGCTGGTAGTTACATCCCAGACAAGTGATTGTCTAGTCCTGGATAAATATTTACTGACTACATGGACCCATTAAATTTCCTGTAGCATTCCTTTAGGAATGATTTCCCATAGCTTCATTTTTCAGATATGCTTAATCAACAATCCCATTCATTCTGCCAGTGTCTGTCTCACTATCTCAATGCAGAACTAGTCCTGAAGATCCCAAAGGGGTTCTAACCCAAGTTGTTGGTTAAATTAGTGTCTTCTTTCGAGATGGAAAGCCCCACTCCTCTTCCCTCTGACAGAATTGCTTGAGCTTAATAAAGACAATCAGCTGGGCCAGTAGTGTTTGCTCTGAGCAAAAGGATTTGGTCCTGGGGTGATCTGAGAGGAGTTGGCAGAAATGTTGTTTTAGGAACAAGCCAGAGACCTCTGGAGGAAAAAAAATCTAGAGCTAAACTGACAAAAAGGATGTTAGAGCAGCTCTGCTTAGGTCAAATAACTATTATTATAGTTATGTATATAACATTATTATTGAACAATAATAGCTGCATTTACATCACACTTCAAAGTTTGCAAGGCATTTTTCCTGTGAAGTGGGTATTATTCCCCCTTTGCAGATGGGGAAACTGAGTTGCCCTTTGAAGGCACATAAATAGAAAACAATACAGTTGGGGAGGTGGGAGGAGTCAGTTTCTGGTGTGCTTGATCCTAGAAGTGAAAGTTGAGGTGGTGGGCTTGAGAGTAGAGAACCTTAGTGTTTATTGCTTATAGTAAATAGCCACAAGGTTTGGAAGTTTGGAAGTCACAGTACTTTAAGGAGAAAAGCTTGGGATTTTGAGTCAGAAGATCTAGATTTGAGTTCTAGCTCTTCTACCAAACTAAAGGGTGGAAAGCTCACTTAATTTCTCTGAACCTCAGATACCTTATCTATAAAAAGAGGGATACATTTGTTGAACTTCTCACCCCCAGGATGGTTGTGAGGGAAATTCTTTTTTTAAATCTTAAAGAGCTACAAACTCATTAATAACATTAGTAGAAATAATAAAAATAATAGGGGGCAGTCCTGTATTGGGCACAGAGCAGTACATCTGTCTGTTCACTCTGATGTTTAACACCTGTGTGAATTTGGCCAAGTCCCTCACTTCCGTGAGTCTAAGTTTGCTCATTTGTAACATGAGAAGGTTGGACTCCATGGCCTCAGAGGTCCCCTTCCCTCACTAATCTGTGGGTCCTATAATAGGGCCCCTGCCTAGAGTGGGATGGAGTCATGGAGCTCAGGATATAGGGGCAGAAATCCACCTCAGCTTGATATTTTTCTGGTTCTGCAAGGTACTAAGCTTCATGTTCTAAAGCCCCTTTCAACTTTTTATAGTATATATTCTAAGGACCTTTCCAAACCTGATATTCTATATTCTGTAATTTTCTTGAATTCCAAAACTTCTGTCCTCCAGGGAAGTATTACAATTAAGAGGGAAAAAGAAAACAACTTTATAAATAATAATAACCTGCTTACTCTGAGAACTCTTCATTTATAAAACCTGGGATTGGGTTCTCTGAAATCCCTTCCAACTTAAAAAAAAATCCTCTTAATATCTACCTCATCTCTGCCAAAATTGTCCCTTGATGTCTCTCCCTTTGTTCCAAAAAACCCAGGTCATTAGAGTCCATCCCTCTGGATGTCTTGTATCCAAGTACAAGTCTCATGCTTTGTGGGGGGCTCATCTCCAGGGGAATGGCACACAGCAAGAGGAATTTTCTTCCAAGACTAATCTTTAGGGATTTGGATTGCAAGAAGCTCCTTTTGTCAATGAAGGATCTACCCAGATGTAAAACAGAGCTGTTGGGAGGTACATATTTTATAAAGTGTTACATGAAGCATTGTCATCTTTATGCTGTTGCTTCACATTTGAAGTTTTTGAGATTTAGATTTTTCCAATCTCAAGTGACTTTCTCTTGGCTCAGGTGTTGGCAAAATCTCACCAGTATTTAATTTAGTTAGGGTTTCAGTGAATTTTTAAGTCCTACCCCGAGCTTTAAAAAGTGCTTCACACTTATAGGCAGCACAAAGAATTTGGCTAGCTAACACTGACCTTTGGTGATCCTTCATAGTTAGCATAATTAAGCATCTGTGATGTAAATGTATTATTAATAATAAGTTGGTTCCAATCACACTTTAATTTCTTCTTATGTTGTCCTTATGAAGTCTGGAATCTTAAAATAATAGGACTTTAAAGCTGGAAAGGGCTTTGGAGAGCATTTTGCCCAAATTCATTTCAGAGATTTAAAGGAGATTGTGACCAACCCAAGATCACAAAAGTGGTTAATAGAAGACAGAACCAGAACCCTTCCTCTGATTCCCAGATGCCTCAAGCTAGGATTATTGTTACTTCTAGGTCACTGTAACTGTGTACTTCTCTCTCTCTCACATAACATTTTATTTTTAATAGTATACACACACACACACATATATATATACATATATACAGATACATCTATGTATATATAATAGTATTTATTTTAGTAGTATTTTATTTTTACCAAATATTTGCAAAGATATTTTCAATATTCACCTTTGCAAAATCTTGTGTTCCAAATTTTTCTCCCTCTCTCTCCCTCTCCAAGACAGCAAGCAATCTGATATAGGCTAAACATGTGCAATTCTTCTAAACACATTTCCATATTCATCATGCTGTACAAGAAAAGTCAGTTCAAAAGGGAAAAAATACAAGAAAGGAAAAAAAAAGCAAAGAAACAGCAACACTAAAAAGGTGAAAATACTATGTTTTGATCCACATTCAGTCTGCATAGTTCTCTCTCTGGATGTGGATGGCACTTTCCATCTCAAGTCTATTGGGTAATTCATTTATCTTATTTTTAAATCCTAAATGCTTCTTAGAAAGGCAGCGTTGCAGAGTGGGTACAGGACTAGCCTGGAAGTGATGAGAATCTCTTGTCTTGGCTGAATGGCCCTGGCCAAGTCATTTATCCTCAGGGCATCCAACCAACATTTTAAGGCCATACATTGCTGAGAGGGTGTCTGCCAACCTTGATAAAGGGAGTTTATTTATCTGAGAGTTCCCTATATCACCAGTGAAATCACAGTTCCAATCTGTCCCTTTATTAGTCATTATAAAGTAAGGTTGGAATAAGGTATAGCATAGATAATGGAGTCCCAAATGGGGGTGAATTTAGATGAAAAACATATTAGAACACCAAATTCAAAATGTGACAGATTATAATATGGATAGCTCATAACACCTTATAACAGAATGGCAGAGTTTTAAACCCTTATAAATAAACACCAGATTTGCAAGGGTCTCCTGGAATTCCTCCACATATATTCCATTCATGATTCAGCTCAAATGCTGCTCTCCTACAGGTAGTCTTTCTACATCTTCCCATTTGTAAGCCCGGAAAAAAAAAATTACTTGCCTAAGGCCATACAGACCTCAATCAAAGAAAGTATCTTCAGTGCACAAAGTGATAGTATGAGAACAGAGCTTTGAACGGAGTAATCAAGAGACCTCATTTTTGGTCCTGTTTTGTCACTTTTGTGACCTTGTGTCAGCACTTGTCCCTCAGTTTCCTCTTCTGTAAAATGTTAATTAATTCTCCCAAAGGATAGATTGGGAGTCCAAAGTTCATAGGTATGAAAATACTTCCCCTAGGGTTGTACTGATGCACGTAGGAGCCCAGGTTCAAATTCAGATCTTCAGATATGCTCCTTATACCATAAGACCTCCAATTAAATTCAAAAAGCATTTATTAAATGCCTTACTTTGGATTGGTACTATGCCAGGTGCAGGACATACAAAGACAAAAATGAAAGCATTTTCAGCTTTCAGAGAATTTATTGGGGCAGTAGATGGCATGCTGGGCTTGGAACTAAAATTGAAATTGAAATTCTTCAGTCACTCACCTACTGGTGGGATTCTGGGCTTCTCTTAGTGTTAGTTTCTTATCTCCAAAATGGGGATAGCAGCATCCACCTTACAAAGTTTTCTAAGGATCAAATAAAATCATATATTAATAATAATAAAATAGTTTTGCAAACCTTAAATTGTTACATCAATGTTAGCAATTTTTATTTGTTAGCAGTTATTTCTAAGGGAAAATAACATATGCACAGAGTCTATAACAGCTGTAATTTTGGGGAGGAGAAGGAGAGATCCTAACAAATGGGAAGATCTAGAAAGACCACCTGTAGGAGGGTAGCACTTGAGCTGAACCATGAATGGAATATATGTGGAGGAATTCCAGGAGTCAGGAGGTAAAGAAGGAAACATTCTAGCCTTGGGCAATAAGGTATGGCAGTGGTCACGTATTCTAAGAGGTTGGCCACTTTGACTAAAATGAAGGAAAAAAAGGGAAAATATTATGAAACGGATGAAGACAGGTTGAAAATCTGGAAAATATTTGTTGATTTCATTGGATTGATTTAAAATGTCCCATTGCCTTTGTAAGTTACCACTTTTTCCAGAATGTTTCCTGATCAGAGGAATGTCACCTTCATTTTTTAGCCTTCTGATACCTAGATTTACCTTGAGTGAAGATGACATAAAAAAAATCTGGATCCATATTTTAAAAAATATTCAGATAATAACAATTCAAATAAGGTGAGTCTTTCTCCAGGAATTGTCAGCCAGGTAATTGAATTGTGGTCCCCATTTTATAGGATGAGAAAAGAATTCTCTGAGAGACTAAGACCCTTGCCTAAAGTCACACAACTAGTAAGAATGGAAGTTGTAAATTAAATCCAGGACTCTGAGGCTGGACTCCTAAGTCCATTACTCTCTCTAAAAGACCAATAAGCAAACAAACACAAAAATCTCTTTGTTTAAAGCACTGAAGGGTTATTTCTCTGAAGCAGGCTTCAGCGTTTGAGGTATGATTGTTTGTTTTTGTTTTTTTGTTTCTTTTGTTTTTTACTTTTGTTTTGGTCTGTGACAGAGAAGCAGATCCTAGGACTGCCTGGCCCTCTATCACTCACTGCTCTTAAGGTGATCCAACCTTTGCAAAAGAGAAGGTTAACACACTGAGGGAGAGTTGCTTGCAGAGATCTCACAGTGATGAAGTGAAATTTAAAATTACATTAGATGTTTGCTTAAGGAACAACAGATGAGGCCCTGTGGATTCTCAAATACTCCTGGCAACAGGGTAAAATGAAACCATAACCATTTGTTATCCTTTCACGGGACTGTATGAAGCCTGGGCAGAAAAGATGACCTTTTAATGCTAGCTTCCTGGCTCTTAAGGGTTAGTGTGTGTCGAATTTTTCTTCTCCAAAGGCATGTTTTTAATCATTTCTCCAGTTAGAAGAAGGGCCTGGTTTCCACCCTGTTCATTTAAAAATCTGAGATGCTCTTAGACTTTACAAACCTCCCCTTTCCCCTTCCCCCTCTCCCCTCTATTTTTTTTTGAATGCCCTTTATGTTTCTTCTTTTTTTTTTCTGGCTAGTATCATATCAGGGAGCAGTTTGATCTTAGCCAGGAGAGCTCAGTCGCCTGGATGAGATGAGAAGTAGGAAGTGATTTTGAGAAAAAGCAGAGCTTGGACTCTCTCTGAAATGCTTTCTAAAAAGGACATAGGCTCTGGATGGAACCTCAGGGATCATCCAGGTCTAAACCTTCATATTTCAAAGGAGGAAATAGAGACCCTGAGATGGACAGAATATCCAGGTTCTGGCCAGATCTTCTTTTAAAAACAGTAATAATAATTTTATTGATAATCTTTTGTTTTTACATCTGTACTTCCCTCATCTCCCTCTCCCTCTGTTATCCCATTCCAGATTAGGAAAAATACATTTTTAACAACAACAAAAAAAAAAATAGAAAAAGAGGGAAAAGAGGGAAAAAGGCAAATGATACTTAGAAAAACAACAAAAATATACATAATATTCCCTAACTACAAATCTTATACATTTTACAAAGTAATCAGGAAGGGCAGGTACCTACTGGTATCCTTTCTTTTGAGTGATATTTATTCTTTGTTCATTTGCAACATTATTTTTGACTGTTTTTAGTGCTTGCTTTTTCTTTTTTTATTTTTTTTGGGGGGTAGGTAGTCATTGCATATGTTTTCTTGGCTCACTTCAATTTGTATCAATTCATATAAATCTTTCCATATTTCCCTCCATTATATTTATCATTTCTCACAGCACAGTAATATTTCATTACTTTCATGTACCACAATTTGTTTAGCCATTCCCCAGTCATTGGACATCTACTTTGTTCTCAGTTCTTTACTAGCCTAGAGGTATTTCTCTAAATAGTTTTTGGAGAGTGTATGTATGTTTGTATATACACAAATATTGTTCACTAGTTTTTCAGTTATGTCCAGCACTTCATGGCCCCATATGGGATTTTCTTGGCAGAGACATTGGAGTAACTTGTCATTTCCTTCTCTAGCTCATTTTACAGATAAGGAACATTGAGGTGAACTGGACAAGTGACTTGTCCAGAGGCACATAATTAATAAGTGTTTGAGGACAGATTTTATACACACACACACACACATATATATATATATATAAACATGCAGATATACATATATATTAAGTATGTGTATACATACATGTACATTATCTTTGTATCAATGACTTCCTTGGAGCACAAGTCTAGTAGTGGAATTTTGGTCTCAGGGTGTTGGCATTTTAGTCACTTTATTTGCATCATTCCAAATTACTTTACAAAATGGTTATATTCATTCACAGCTCCACCAAGTGCCTATCTCAGCACAACCCTTTCGATAATGACTATTTCTCTCTTGCTATTTTTGCCATTTTGAGGAGTCTGAGGTCTCAGGTTTGTTTGGATTGGCAAAATACCCATAATCTGAGAAACCTGGTATAAATTTCATTCACCATCCATTTTATTGTTTCCCTTATCCTAGATGTATTAATTTTGTTTGTGCAAAAGTTTTTCGGTTTCATATAACTAAAAACACCTTTTTATCTTTTGGATTTGCCTGCGTTTTAGTTAATCTCCTAACCATAGCTATAACCAAAGCTGTTTCACTTCCATTTTTTATGGTTTTATCTTTAGTTACATATCAATATTGAATTTATAATGTGGTGTGTGTAAGGTGTTGATTTAAGGTAATTATTGCCAGATTTTCTAGTTTTACCAGCAGTTGTTATCAAATTGGGAGTTCTTTCCTAAGTAATTTATGGTCTAGCCATCACTACTGCTCATTAGCTGGATGACCTTTTGGGACCTCATACTTCTCCACTGTACCACTGGTGATATCTTCCATTTCTATGCACTCAAGGTTTAACAGATCACTTTCTCTTCACAAAAGCCCTCTGAAATAGGAAGCAACCAATTGTTATCCCAATTTTATAACTCAGGAAACAGAAGCCTGGAGATATTCGGTGATCTGCACAAGCAAGATGCTTGGACTCCCTGGAAGCTATAATAACCCGTGATTGTGTCTATGAAAGTGACTTCCCCAGAGCCAGGTGGTTAGTTAGTGGAACAACTGGGAAGTGGAACTTTGACTTCTATTTTATTATGCAATAGAAAGAACGCTGAATTTGGAATGGGAAGACGAACTGGCTTTGATTGTTGGCTGGGCTAATCCCTTTGTGATCTTGTGGAAGTATGTTCCTTTTTCTGGATTTATGTTCCCTCTAAAATGAAGAGAATGGATTAGCCGATGGTCCCTCTAGTTTCCACAATGCTTTCCCTTCAATTAATCCAGACTTCTTTCCATCCCTCCCCTCCCTAACTTTCCATCCCCATTGCCCAACTAACTCAGGAAATCTTCTATAGTTTGCAGTCACATCACTGTTGGTGTAACTCGTGCTATAAAATATAAATTACCAGTCTGAAAGATTGGAGCAGTGTTAAGTACAAGTTTTCAATTCCCCCCCAGTCATTGCAAGCCTTTTCTATCCAAGAAGCTAATTTTAATTAGACTTGGAAAGAGGCTTTCCCTGTCCAATGGGCTCCAGGGGAGGTTCTTTGTTTTCTGTTTTGTGGCTAAAAAAGGCACATTTCACTGCAAAATGGCCTAGCCAGCCCTGCTTGTGGAGGTGGGGGTGAACTTTTGACACTAGCAAGATTCATCCCTGCCAAAGAAAACTCCTTGCCCTCTGAATTTTGGCCTCACTGTACATATGCAAATGCCATTCTAGCATGACAGCGGAGGGGCATATTATGAGACATTATTATAATGGGGTTCCCTCCCCTCTGTTTTTTTCTGGGGCCCCGATCTCCAGCCCAGGTCCAGTAGCCTGAGGGTGCTTATTTCCATAATAAAGAAACTCCTCTCCCATTTAATCACTTACCACCAAATGAACCATTTAAAGCCACACTCAGCCCCCATTGTCTGAGGATTTCCCAGGGCTCCCCTTGATCCACTTACATAGCCTTATCTGCCTTTTGTCTCTTGTTAACGTGCTTGCTTTTTTTTCTTTCTTTTTTTTTTTTAAGGGGTGGTGGGGATTAAGTCCCTGGCTAGGAGCCTGCAGCTGTTTCATTAAGTCCCCCCTCCCCCATCCTGCCTGCCCCCCCCTCAAAAGTTGCTCGAGATTTCTTTGGGCTTCTCCTTAGAGGTGGTTAATCACTATAATTTAACAGATTCTGTAATTACCTGCCTCACACGGAAATGGCTTGATTGCTTTTTCTTTGTGCCACCTATTTCAACTTCAAGTGACAGCTGAATTTATTCTAAATGGATGACTTGTATAGTAGCAGGATTCAAGGGTGGTCTGAATTTATATGTGGGCTTTAAGACTGCTGGATTTATAGGCAAACACAGTGCTAAGTTCACAAGGTAATGAACATCCGAGGAGTATTTACAGCTACCTGGTGGAAGGGGTCGCTTTGCATAATGTCTCCAAAGAGTGAAAGTGTTGGGATTTGGGAGATGGAACTGTTATTTTGACCTCAAACTCTAGAGATCCTGGGAAGGAGCTAGGTGACCCAGTAGAGAGAGCTCTGGGCTTGGAGTCAGGAAAATTGGTCTTCCTGTTCAATCCAGTCTCAGACATTTACTAGCTGTGTAATCTTGGGCAAGTCCCTTCCCCTCTCTGCCTCAGTTTCCTCATCTGTAAAGTGAGCTAGAGAAGGAATTGGCAAACCACTCCACTGTCTTTGCCAAGAAAACCCCAAAAGCATGAAGACTAAGAAATTACTAGATCCTTAGATCCTACTGTGCTTACCTTGACCATCTAACAGAAGCAGCTCAGACCCATTGGGTGTCATTATTTAATCTTTCAAACCTTCAGCTTCATCTTTTATTAAATGGAAGTAATAATAAATCACCCATTAGGAGAAAAGCATCTTGCAACACACTTAACGTGTAATAAAATTGTGAGTTGTTAAGATTGCTTCCAAAACTGGAAAGATTCTCATTTATAATAATTATATGTAATGTATTATGTGATACATAAGATGTGATACATGTTATCTCCTCCATTAGATTATAAGCTTCCTTGAAGGTAAGAACTATTTTTGCTTTTCTTTGTATCACCAAGGCTTAATCCCGTGCCTGGCACATAGTAGGTGCTTAATAAAGGCTTATTACCTTGATTTGACTTGAAAAAGATGTGATTTTATACTACGAAAATGGAGAGCTCTCTATACAGCAGAAGAAAGTCTTACTTCTTACTCACCACAGATAAAACATTTGTCTCAAAGATTAACCTCTTTTGAATTGGACTCTGCTGTTAGCTAGGTCAGTCATCAGTGGATGAACTGCATCTTGGGCCTTTTCTGGCTTGTAATGTAATTTATATCCAGAATGAAAATTACATTCCCTTTGGGAGCCCAGGGTCACTATTGGGCAGCTGTGGGGAAAGAGGGAGACTTCAAATGAAGATTCTTATTAGTAATATCACTTCAGGGACTTAAGCTTAGATTCTTGAATGTACCTCTCTCTGAATGCCCAATGAAAGTCTTCCACACCTTTTTATCTAGGTGTACTAATGAAACACTCAGGTGTAAATCATTTGGAATTATATTGCAGGCAGGTGTCACCCACCCATGCATTTTACTTTGGTTTTCGGTGACTTACTATTCTCAATCTAGATTTCAGTGATCAAATGGATGGATGCAAAGAATTTATTAATGACTAATTATGCCAGAGATAAAAACAAAAGAGAGCCAGTCTCTTCCTTCAGGTAGCTTACCTTCTAGTGGGAGAGACAGCTTATATGGGGGAACGTTAGCAGAAAAGGAGGTTATATAAAATCTGAGGATGTTGGAGATATAGTAAGTGGAATAAAGCCATCAATTAACCAGCAATAAAAGTGTTGATTTGAAGATAGTTTTCAGAGAAAGAGATAGAAAGGAAGCCCCAATGACAAGGGGAAAACATGGCAGAGTGAAGATGAGATCCCATGGTTCCAAGGAATGCTAATAAAGCAGTTTCAGAACACTGAGAGTATAATTATTATAGAATGCTCCTTATTCTATAATGGGTGGCTGGTAGAGTGCTGGACCTAGAGTCAAAAAGGTTCATCTTCATGAGTTCAAATTCAGTCTTGGACATTTAACTATGTGTGTGACTCTAGGCAAGCACTTAACTCTGTTTGGGTTGGTTTCCTCATTTGTAAAATTATCTGGAGAAGAAAATGTAAGCCACTCCCATATCTTTGCCAAGACAAAACCAAAGATAGAGTCACAAAGAGTTAGCTATGACTGAAAGAATTGAACAAGCTATTTTAATTATTATAAACTATTAATAAACAGTAATAAATAGCAATACATTATAATTAGTAAAATAAGTTATTATATATGCTACATATTAGCTTAAGCTTTTTCCATTTGTAATCCCTTTTCTCCTGAGAAATTTTTACTTGATCCCAGATATATAGATATATACAATAGGTGTAATTGTAAATAATGGGTTGATGTAAAATCAAACTTTTATTGATAATCATAATTTTGAGACACCCTACATTCAGTTATCACTTATATGGGGTCACAAACCACAGTTTAAGAAGGCAGATTATATATTATACTATAATTATTATAAATTATGGTGTGTGTTTAGTAAGAGGCATTAATGGATTAATGTGTAGAGTCAGCCTTGGAATCAGGAAGGTCTTCATTCAGATTTTTCCTCAGACACATACTTGGACAAATCACTTCACCGCTTCATGCTCCAGGATAATTTCTCTTAAGATTCTAAGGTACATACTAGATTTGAGCTGCATTGGTAGAGAAACTTTAATCACTGAGAATTAACCTCATTGAGAGTTTCCACATTTGTGAAGTTATAGAACCAATCTTTTAAAAAAAAATGTTATTAAATAAATTGAATCACAAAATAAATAAAAGAAGTTAAAGAAATAAAGAGAATTTTAGAAAAATTAGGTATGATAGACCTTTGGAGAAAACTGAATAGAGACAGAAAGAAATATACTTATTTCTTTTTTTATTTGCAAAACAAATGCATGGGTAATTTTTCAACATTGATCTTTGCAAAGCTTTCTGTTACAAATTTTTTCCTCCTTCCTCCCACCCCCTCCCCTAGATGGCAGGAAGTCTAACACATGTTAATTATGCTAAAATACTTGACAAATGGAATATGTGCATACATATTTATACAGTTATCTTGCTGTACAAGAAAAATCGGATCTACAAGAAAAAAAAATCTTAGAAGGGAAACATAATGTAAGCAAACATCAATAGAGAGGGTGAAAATGCTATATTGTGGTCTATACTCAGATCCCACAGACCTCTCTCTCTCTGGGTGTATATGGCTTTCTTCATCACTGAACAATTGGAACTGGTTTGAGACATTTCATTGTTGCAGAGAGCCATGTCCATCAGAATTGATCACCATATAGTATTGTTGTTACTGTGTATAATTATTTCCTGGTTATGTTCATTTCACTCAGCATCAGTTCATAAGAGTCTCTCCAGGCCTCTCTGAAATCTTCCTGCTGGTCGTTTTTTACAGAAGGAATATATTTTTTTCTTTACAGTACATGGAATCTACACAAAAATTGGCCATGTATCAGGGCATAAAAACCTCAAAATCAAATGCAAAAAAGCAGACATAGTAAATGCATCTTTTTCAGAGCATGATGAAATAAAAATTACATGTAATAAAGGGTTGTGGGAAATAGACTAAAATTAATTGGAAACTTAAAAAATGCATTATAGATGGGTAAGACAGACTGCTATGTGGGATAGCTGGTATGGGAAGGTGGAAGGAAATGATAGAAAAAGATGAAGGAAAACTGCTTAAGAAAGCATCATTTTATGACTAGAGGACATGTCACAGTTATATTTAGTCAACTAGAGCATGAATTATATTTCTCAATGAAGCCTACCTGAAAGGCCATCAAGGCAAAACAAATGAAAGAAAGGACCACAAAGTGGTGGTTTGACTAGAGAATCATAGACTTTGCATGATAAAAGAGACTCTGACATTATAGAGTCCAACCCTTTCATTTACAGAAGAGAGATCAAATGTGAGGAGGAAAGCAATAGAAATTGGGAGACCTGTATTTAAGCCCTGACCCTTACTCCTAACTAATTGTGTGACCTTGGGCAAATTTCTTGGCCTTTCTCTATAAATGAGAGGTTTAAGGTAGCTGATTTCTGAGGTCCCTTTCAGCTCCAGAACTTGAGAAAACTGAGACCCCAAAAGCCAGTACTTGCCAAAGGGTCACATTGTAAAAGTCAGGCTGGTTTTGTGATTTTAATTATTTCTCCTAGTTCCCCTTAGCTTTTTTTTTTTTAAACATTTATAACATGGATCTTTGTCTGATACTTTTGGTGTTCATTAAAGTCCAAACAATTTGAAAACACTTGACATATGAGGATGGTTATGGAACTTGTGATTGACATCTTGAGGACCAGACTTAAGACCCATCCTTAGGGGTTAGAGGTGAGGGATTGGGGAGAGGGTGACATGTTTTGCCCATAGTAAGTCATGGAGGCCATCTGCATTAGTTAAGTCAAGGCTCTTTTGAAGGTTTGAAGAAAATATGAATAGTATGAATGGTATTGTACTTCATAATGTTACTATTATAGTGACAAAATTAGATTTCAGATTCAGAGCTTTACAGCTGGAAAGAAACTCAGAGGTTCCTTTTTCAGTTCATCATTTTACACAGAAAGAAGGTACCCACAGTGCCTCATATAATAGATGCTTAGTAAATGTTCATTGACTTGACCTGCTTTGATGGAAGGAATACAGTGATAGAACTAGAATAGAGCAGTCCTGCTTGGGCTGCTATCTAAGTGACATTGGGTAGGTCATATAACCTTTCTATAAAATGAAAAGATTAGGCTAAATGATCTCTAATGCTCAATTCAATTTTGGTAATTTATAATTCTAACATTAATAAAATTAGGTAATACCAATGAAAGATTTGAGGGAAATAAAGCACTCTATGAAATGAATCCATTAGTATCAATATACCTTCCAAGGTTCTGTGAAGCCTCCCCTTGGATGAAAGCATAGAATGGATCTTAACTTGTATTTTAAGATTTAAAGTTACCATTAGGACACCTTTGTTTTGAACTTTAAATATTTAAAAGCAGAGAACATTAAAAGTAGAAACTCTATACCCCCAAACCTTTTTGACCAAAACTTTCTATGTATATGTTGAAAGATTTGGGTCAGTGGGACAGCCTCCAGGAAGGACCATGGTTTTCTCCCAAGTCTCCCAAGGACCAAGACTCTTGTTGACTCATTCCATGAAAGTTGGCAATGATGTAGACAGTTACTGCAGAGTCAGATTCTGGCCAGATTGGTACAGCAGGCACTGACAAGCCACAAATTGTTGATTCTGCATTCACCAAGTCCATGAAGTTAAGAGCTGGAAAAGTCTTATTGGATCATATGTCCATTCCAGGCACTGTGACCAATCATTCTCTGGAATCTGGTCCCTGGGCACTTAAGAGAGGATTTCAACACATCTGGTCTATTCAGTATGTTTGGGTTTTTTTTAAAGCAGTAACACAATGAGAATATTAATAAGTTCTAATAATCATAATCTTGGAGAGGTTAAACCATTTGGTCTAAGAGTCACCCAGAGAGTAAGTGACATTGCCAGTATTTGAACCCTGATCTCCTGAGTCCCATTCACAATTCTTCCCACTGGGGTAACCTCAGCCCTGCAGAGCTTGGCTAATGTAGGTATGGAATGAATTTAGAATATCTTTAATATCTATTTAGCAGACCCAAGTTTGCTTTTACCTCCTGGGTGAGTTTGAATGGAATGGTTTATTGTTTTATGTTTCCCTTTGTTACTGAATGCTTATGAATGTTTTAAGAAGTTTCTATGGTAGAGGAAATGAAAAACTGTCCTGCTAAGAGACACTCAATTTGTATTTCAAGCCAGAAGGCACCTCTTTCCCATATTCTGTAGAAACTATAGAAGTAAGCCATACCTGAGCATTGTTTTGGAGACTTTATCCAGTACTACTCCAGCATAGGGACAATTGTCCAAAAAGTAAATGAGAAAACTGGCCATTCCCCCTTTAGATTTAGGATCTCCCAAGAGGAATCTGGTTTACATTAAAGCCCTTTGTAAGAAGCCATAAGCCACTGAGGACATTAAACCGCCAGAAAATTGACCAGACTTAATGGGGCACAGTGGATAGATCATTTACTCCACAGCAAAAGACATAGATTCAAATCCTTGCATCCTGTATGAGAGCAATTCATTTAACTTTCCTCAGTCCTCAGTTTCTTCATCTGTAAAACGAGGGGGTTGAACCATGTACTCTCTGTTATCCTTTCTGGCTCCAGATACGTAGTTCTATGTCTCCTGGAAAATTATTTGTCCCATTCTACCATGTTGTTTTTTCCTTGAAGAATAATAGGAAGGCAGAGGTTAGAGAGAACTTTGTATCACAAATAGAAAATAATCCTCAGAACCTTGTGATGTCCAAATCCGCTAGAATGATTCCCAGTGACAGTGGCTGTCAGTAATGGGTGGCTGCTCTCAGTGAACAACCTGTGGGACTGTTGCCAGCTCAATTGTGGAGAAAGCACACACATACATGCACATACACATACATGCATGCATGTACACACACATGCTTCATTTTTTTTTATTTTTATTTTTGTGAAACCTCTTCTCAAGAAAACCTCTTGTGGTCTGAATTAGCAGCTGTTCAAACCTTGTACCTTTCCCAAGATATCACCCTTTTTATTCTTTCAGTCTTTTAGTCTGAATAAACATTTTCTTTTCTGCCTATCCAAGGTCAATTGTTGCTTGACACCTGCTTAGGTGACCTTTAGAGGAATAAAGAAAGAAGGGACAGCCAAGGAAAAGTGGGTGGAGCTTCCAGAGTTTTCTCATTCTTCATTTAAGGCAAAGAATGGAGATAATTGTCAACAAAAAGCCTTTTGCCTTCATCATTTAAAAAAAAGTAAATTTTAAATGTTTTTATCCTGTGACAGAAATTCAATTACAGAAGATAAGAATTCTCTAGAATTCTCTGGAGAAGAGGGGAATGGCTAATAGCAAAAGATCATTCATTCTATCCACTCCCCACTCTTTTTTTTTGCAGATGGGTAAACAAGGGGCCCAAAGAGATTGTTCAGTGGTCACTGAGCAAGTATTTGGCAAAGCTGAGATCTATACCTCAGTTTTGTTTTGTTTTGTTTTTTATTTTATTTTATTTTATTTTTTATTTGCAAAACATATGTATGGGTAATTCTTCAACACTAACCTTTACATAGCTTTCTGTTACAAATCCCCCCCCGCCCCAGTCCTCACCCCTCCCCTAGATGGCAGGAAATCCACTACATGTTAATTATGTTAAAATACTTGACAAATCGAATATATGTATACATATTTCCACACTTATCATTGTTGTGCAAGAAAAATCGTATCTTTAAGAAAGAAAAATCAGAGAAAGGAAACACAATGCGAGCAAACATCAATAAAGAGCATGAAAATGATATGTTGTGGCCCACATTTCATATCCCTCTCTCTGGGTATATATGGCTTTCTTCAGTGAACAACTGGAAGTGGTCTGAGACATTTCATTGTTGCAGAGAGCCATGTGCATCAGAATTGATCGTCATATAGTATTGTTGTTGCCATGTATAATGATCTCCTGGTTCTGCTGATTTCACTCAGCATCAGTCCATGTAAGTCTCTCCAGGCCTCTCTGAAATCGTCCTGCTGGTCGCTTCTTACAGAGCAATAATATTCCATAACATTCATATACCATAATTTATTCAGCCACTCTCCAGTTGATGGACATCCCTTCAGCTTCCAGTTTCTAGCCACTACAAAAAGGGCCGCCACAAACATTCTTGCACATGTGGGTCCCTTTCCCTCCTTTAAAATATCTTTGGGATATAGGCCCAATAGAAACACTGCTGGGTCAAAGGGTATGCACAGTCTGATAACTTTTTGAGCATAGTTCCAAATTGCTCTCCAGAATGGTTGGATCCGTTCACAGTTCCACCGACAATGCATCAGTGTCCCAGCCTTCCCACATCCCCTCCAACACTCCTCATTATCTTTTCCTGTCATTTTAGCCAATCTGACAGGTGTTATACCTCAGTTTTGATCCAAAGTTCATTTGGGTGCCTTCTTACTTAGCAGGCTAAAGCATTTAAATGCTTCTGAAATCCTACTACAGGCCTTTCCTCTGACATTCCCATCCATTTACACACTGAATGTATCTTGTATATACCTAGTTATTTGTAGGTTGTGAACTCCCATTAAAATGTAAGCTCCTTGAGGACAAGAAACCTTATTTTTGTCTTTCTATATATCTCCAGTACTTAGAGCAATGCTAGACACATGATAAGACTTAATAAAGACTTGTGGATTGTTATTACACTACATAAATTCAGAAATCATTGTTTCAGTGCTGGAACAAAATCCCATAGCGTTTAATTAATCCTTGTTAGAGTATACATTTAATTTCTGCACTGTGACTACTCAGCTCACCTATAATTTACTTTCTGCTCATCTATGATTCACTTTCTGTTTGAAACCCTGAATTGACTTCCTCTTGGGTAATGAATAATCTCAACCCCCTTGGATTGACATTCAAGGCTTCTTTTTTTTAAAAAAAATATTTTTTATTAAAGCTTTTTATTTTCAAAACACACAAATGGATAATTTTCAACATTCACCCTTGCAAAATTTTTTGTTCCAAAATTTTCCCCTCCCTCTTACGTCACTCCCTTCCCTAGATGGCAAGTAATCCACATTCAAGGCTTCTTCAAGCAAATATCAGCCTACCTTTCCAATCTCATTATTATTACCTATACTTCAAATCAAAGAAATTATTTACCTTTCCCAGTAAAAGTCTCATATTTTTCCATTCCAGGTCTTTAATTCTTTAATTTAATATTTAATCTTTGTTCCTATGTCCAAATGTATTCCCTCTTCCTCCCTGATTTAACTTACTAAATTTCTACTTCTTTATCTTTCTGTTCTTTTTTTAAAATATTTTATTTTTCCAGATACCTGCAAAGAGTTCAACATCCACCTTTGCAAAATATTTTTGCAAAAAATTTTTCTCCCTTTCTCCCTCCCTCCTCCCTCTCCAAGACAACAAGCAATTGATATAGGTTAAACATGTGTAGTTCTTCTAAACATTTCCATATTCATCATGCTGCACAAGAAAAATCAGATCAAAAGGGAAAAAACAAGACAAAGAAAAAAATGAGCAAACAAACAACATCAACAAAGATGAAAATACTATGCTTTAAACCACATTCAGTCTCCATAGTTCTCTCTCTGGATGCAGATGGTAATTTCTATCCCAAGACCCATCCCAAGTCTGTTGGAATTGTCTTGGATCATCCTCTAGTTAAAAAGAGCCAAATCCATCACAACTGATCATCACATAATCTTGTTGTTACTGTTCTCCTCATCTTTTAAAAGCCAACTCAGGCAATATCCTCCATGAAGTCTTCCAGTCTTATATCCCTGCTCCATCCATAATGATCTCCATCACTGTCATATCGCAATTAGTTCTGAATTCTCTTCCTTCTTTCTTCAGGGACTGTGTTTAGCCTTTCTCTGCTCCCTTCAAGCCCCTTAAATCTTTCCCTGACCACCTTATGCTAAATAGTTAAGGCCCAACCCCACCTCACCACTATATTTTGAGCATTAGCTTCCACAGCTCCCATGCACACAATTGGCTTTATTATCTTTTGAGGTTTAGCCCAAATGTCACTTCTTTAAAACCTTCAGAAGACTAGAGTTGGGTGGAATTTTAGAAAAATCAGCTCATCTAATACTCTTACTTGACTCTTGGGGCCCATAGAAGGGATCTAATTTGTTTGAGGATTCCAAACTACTCAATGACAAAACTAGGACTTTAACCCATTTATTTTGGTCCCAGGTACAGTATTATTTCTCCAACACCACACAGAGGCATATATGTTTAATCCAAGTGCACAACTGACCTCAATATGACCTGTTTTCCTGAATGTCCCTCATGTTGGTCCACAAAAATCTTAGCCTGTTGAAGTTTACCCAAGGACCTCCTCTGAAATCCATTTGTTTATATCTCTCTTACAGCTCTTATTGTCTACTTTATGTCATAGTAATTTCCACCTTTGTCTTATCTTTCTTCTCAGACTGTAATCTCATAGGACCACAAGCTGAAAGCTGAAGGAGAGCTTGAAAATTATCTATTTTATTCCACTCCCCACTTCATTTTACAGAATAAGCCACTGTGGCCCAGAGAGATTCAATGTACTGGATTTGAATCTCACTTTTAATCCCTTTGCATATCAGACTCCCATAGTCAAGAAGCCTTTTCACTGAGTCTCAGCCTCCTCATCTATGAAGTGGGAATAATAATACTTATATTCCTTGCCTTATCTGCCTGTTAGAAGGAAAAGACCTTGGAAAGCTTCCAGTACTTAAGTGGTATGAATGATTACTATTATAATTCTTCCCTCAGTTACTATTCATATTCATAAAACACTTTTATAGTGATGTACACTTTTAATACTGCATTTATGAATTTTGTTTGATGAGCATCACTTGGAAATCAAGAAGTTAGAGAGGATGTATGGAAAGCAATTAAGCGAAGGATCTACTGACAAAATACTTTATACTCGAGAAGTAACTGGGATGTAGTTACAGTAAAGAACATGTCCTTGGAATGAGAAGGAGTGGGGTCAGTTCTGGCTGTGTGCATTTGGGCAAGCGCCTTCACCTTTCTGAGCCCTGACATTCTGTATCTGTGAAGTGGGGATCCTAACACTTACAACCACCTCCACATAGGAGGTTACATTGTGGGAAGGGATCTAATTTATTACCTTCATTCTACAAGCAAGGAAATGGGAGGACTAGATAGAGAGATGGTCCCTCTTTGAAGCAAACCCAAAGCATCTAGAACTCAAACTCAAATAGAAACAGATATTTAGAGGTCCTTAGAAAACCACAAATTAACATTACCTGTGCTGTATTATAGGGGTAGCAGTGGATTAGAGCACTGGACCTGAAGTCAGGAAGACTTGGATTCAGATGTGACCTCAAACACTTTATGATTGTGTGACCCTGAATAACCTTGCCTGTTTGCCTCAGTTTCCTGATCTGTAAAGTGAGCTGGAGAAGAAAATGATAAATCACTCCAACATCTGCCAAGAACACCCCAAATAGGGTCACAGAGAGTTGGACATGACTGAAACAAATGAACAAAACTGAAATGTTGTATTGTATTTTTATTTATTTTGTTAAACATTTCCCAATTACATTTTCCTCTGTCCTCATTTCTAATATTTTGCTGGCTGGGAGTTTGATCTTTCTGCCTTAAAGTATTACAGAAATGTAATCTTTTAATATTTAATAGAAGGATCTGCTAACAATAATAAATAATTGAGTTTGATATGTTTTTCCCTTCTCAATAGTATTTTATTTTTATAAATACATATAAATATAGTTTTCAATATTCACTTTTGTAAGACTTTGTGTTCTAAATTTTTCTCTCTTCCTTCCTTATCTCCCCCTTTCTAAGACAGCAAGCAATGTTAAATATGTGCAGTCCTTTTAAACATATTTTCATATTTGTCATATTGTGCAAGAAAAATCAGACCATAAGGGGAAAAAAACATGAGAAAAAAAACAACAAAAAAGGTGAAATAGTGTGCTTCAATCCACATTCAGTCTGCATAGTTCTCTCTCTGAATGCAGATGGTATTTTCCACTGGATATATGTTGTGATGAAAAGCATCCTAGATTCAAAGCAAGAGGGCTTAGGTTCAAATATATGATTCCATTACTTACAAATCATTTTACTCCTGTGGATCTCAGCTTCTTCATCTGAATGAAGAGGCTGAATTAGATCAGGAATTCTTAATATATGTCATATACCCTTTTTTTTTTGTTTGGTGAAGTCTATAGGCCTCTTTATAAATAATTGGAGGGAATGCCAAATTTCAGCTAGAGATTAGTGAAAATAAAGATGTCATGATTGTTTTCCCATTCATGTTCACAGATCTCCTGTAATCTGTCCATGGACCTGGGCCCCCTGTGTGTCTATGAATGCTAAATTAAAAAAAAAAACTCTGTATTAGGTAATCATTAAAGTCCCTTCTGATCGATCAGTCAATAGTAATTTATTCAGTACCCACTGTATGCACATTTACTTTGCATAGTTCATAGTGATTGTACTGTTGTTGTTAAGTTACTTCAGTCATACCCAATTCTTTATGACTCCATTTGGGGTTTTCTTGGAAAAGATACTGGGGTGATTTGCCATTTCCTTCTCCAGATCATTTTACAGATGAGTAAACTGAGGCAGACAAAGTTAAGTGATTTCCCCAGGGTCACATTTCTGAGTTTCTGAGGCTGGATTTGAATTTGGGTGTTCCTTACTCTAGGCCTGGTACTCCTATCTATCTATCCACTGGGCTACCTAGCTGCTGTGCTAAGGTCCAAATCCTATGTTGTTCCTCATTTACATCATATTATCCTCATACCCTATCAACAGGACTTGGCTGCAAAGTTATTATATTTGAGTTGATTATTTATTAACTACCTCCTGTGTCCCAGGTAACCTCCGAAATAGATTAAGCCATTAAACCATTCCTGTCTTCAAGTCAGTGTGGACTAGTAGATAGAATGATTGGGAATCAGGAAAAACTTGATTTGGATCTAACCTTTGGGATTGCTAGCTGCGTGTAGGGCCATGGGTGTGATGTAAGTCTCAATTCCTCATTTGTAAAATAGGACTAATAATACCTATGGCACCTAATTAATAGGGTTGTTATAGGACTCAGATGATACAGTAGATGCAGAAGTTCTTTAATACCCTCTCAGTGATAATGTTATTTGGACATTTGCGACGAGACATGGTCCTAGGAGGCTCAGTCAGCCCTGTCGGGCTCCAGTCCATTCTTTGGCTTAGAATTCTGTGAAGAGGACGCAGGAGGCCATTTTTAAATGGTCGGCACACAACTAGTGCTTGGAAAGCTACAAAAGTACCCCAGGGGCAGGGAGGGCGGTGGAATGCCCACATCCTTTTTTCTTGATTTTCAGATGGAGAAAATTGTGACATTTGTGCCTTTTTGAAATGATAGCTCTTCCCTTTGTGCCAGCCTGAAACCCAGGGATTCTTCTGAGTGTGTTAACAGATCCCAGTGACAACTATTTGTGGGCTAAATGTCAACTGAATATTACTTTTCCTCAAACTGTAGAACTGGCTGCTTTCTCATTTTATACTTCCTCCGCTCGCCAACATTGACACATGACATTTACTGAGCCCCACAGCGTGCCAAAATGCTGAGAATAGGTCATGCAAAAAACATAGCCCTGCCCTCAGAGGGTTTCTGTTTTGAAAGTTAAAAAAATGAGAGGTTTAGAGCTGGGATTTAGAGCCAGGAGGGGCCTTACTATCTCACTTTTTATCACAAAGGAAATTTCTTGATTCAAGAGTCTGACAATCTTATTTGTTCTCATTTCATTCTACCCTGTTCCCCGTGAGATTGTAAGCTTTTTGAGGGTAATCCTGTTCCTAGTTCTCTTCATGTTCCCAGATACTTTGAAATAAATCTACCTTAGTGGGCCAGGGTGGGGGGTGGCTCCAGGGCTGGACCCTCAGGACAAGGCAGCCTCAAAGTGAATGGGATACAGTGAGAGAGGGATAGCTTCCCTGGGATACCTAAGACATCCCATTGCTCTCCGTCTCAGTCACTCAGATCTCATCCGGAGGATTGGGGTAGGTGCTGAGAAACACAAATTAAGAAGGGCTTTAATAAGCTGAAGAGCAGGCAAGGAAGGTAACCAGGGTAGAGGAAAGGCTTGAGTCCATGTCGTAGGAGGATTAATGGAAAGAACGAGGCAATCTTAACCTTGAGAAGAAAAGGCTCAGCAGGGACTTCATAAATGTGTTCCTGTACTTGAAGAGCCATCTTTTGAAAGAGGGATTTGACTTATTTTCTCAGCACCAGATGCCAGAATCTGGAGCAACAAATGGAAGCTGCAAAGAGGAAAATTTGGATTAGGTGTCAGAGAAAACTTACCAGCAATTAGAGTCAATCAGAAATGGAATGGGCGGCTTTGTCATGTGATGGGTTTCCCCTCTGTGAGGGCTAAATTCGTTGTGGATGCTCATGGTGGGTTTCCTTTTGGTGCAGGTCGGATTAGATGTCCACTAAGGTCTCTTACTTTATTCTCTGATTCTGTGATTCCTACGTCATTTCTTCTATATGTATATATTGCTCCCTAGAAGAATATCTCCAGAATAGACTCTGAAATCCTGCTTACAAAAGAGGGAAAGGCTTACTAGTCACACTGTCAGGAGATGGGCATTTTGGCCATGGCAACCCATGAAAATAATGTACTCCGTCATGGGATGTGGGGCACTGGGCAGACAGCAGCTGTGTGACCCCAGGAGTCACTTAATAGCTACCTGCCTTAATTTTCTTATCTATAAAATGGAAATGATGATAGCACTTACCTTCTAGAGTTGTTGTGAGGTAAAATGAGATAATATTTAAAGCACCTTGGTACCTTAAAGGACTCTATCAATGACAGCCATTATAACTATTATCACTTACCACCACCATTATTACTACTACTATTACTATTAACCACCTACATGGTAAAGGGAGAGTCCACCACAGGGAAAAAAATAGAACTAGGATTGATTGATTGATAGAAGAATGAGAGAGAAAATGATAGCCTGTGCCTTAATAAACATTTTGGTGCTATTTTATTTCTCTTTTTCCTATTTTACTCTCTGTGTGTGTGTACAGTATACATATATATATATACACGCACACATATATACACACACAGTAAAATATATATTATATACACATAGTATATATATATATGTGTATATATAATATAATATAATTATCCACTCTTTCCTTCAGCTTCTCTTTATTCAATTTTGATTGTAAGCTCTTTGAGGATACTGTCTGAATCTTATCTCTCTATCTATCCTTTAGCCCTGAGAACAGGATATTGCACAGTCAGCATTCTCATGTTTACTGAATTTATGACTGCCAGGAGAATTCAAAGCAAACATTGGTTTAGTTTGCAGTATACCCAGTATGAAGCAATTATACTCTAAATGCTATATTTACAAGAGAGGGAAGATGATCCAACTGCCCAATTGGGTGTGTAGCAACGTGTAATTGCATAAATATCACTTTAAGAACCTTAGAATCAAAGTATTTTGCATATTAAAGAGATAATTGTTGATTTGTACTTTCTAAGTGTTCATAGATCTTATCCAGGTTGGAGTTTTCTGTTTCAAGACTGATCTCAAAGCTCACTGCATCCATTTTAAGATAGCCAACCTATGATTTTTCTAGTGGATGAGTATCATTTTACCATTATAAAATCATATAACTTTCAGAGTATGGGCTTTTAAGGATGCACTAGTATTATTTTTCAAATAAAAATTCAGGAAAAAAATATTTCTTTTTGCAAAGCTCTCTCAGTTACAAGTGTACTTTCTGATTTCAGAGCCAGAGGACTTAGACTGAGCTCCTGGCTCTACCACTTACTATAAAGGTGATCCTAAGTTCTATGACATAATTTTTTCATTTGCAAAAATTAGAGATTTAGATGAGACATCACCAATATCATTTGCAAATCCAGTATCTTGTGATTTTTTCTGTCTCAAAATCAGGAGTTTTATATAAGGATTGGGTCAAAATCACCTCACTAGAGGAGCCTGGTGAATTTCAAAGGATATGAAAAATCTGGACTTTTCTGAGGCATCCTACCAGCATTTCTGGAATGGATGGTGGTATCTGTATACAAAGCTGAGAATAAACTGGATACAATGAGAGGAAAACCAGATTCAAGATTCTACAAGGATCACAGAAAAAAACTAAAAAATATTCCATGTTAAAGGGAACATCCCAAGGGCACTGAGTTACCTCTTTGCCTCATGTGCTATAAGCTTCAGCCCAATTTCCCTGGTGGGAGAGTACATAGCAGATTTTTTATGGGAAATTTTGTACCAACTGATACATAGTGCTAACTCTACCAATTCTACCATTGTAGTAAATGTATCTTACCAAAACCCAAGACTAGGGGCAGCTAGGTGATGCAGTGGTTGGAGTACCAGTCTTAAAGTCAGGAGGACCTGAGTTCAAATCTGGTCTCAGACACTTAACACTTCTTAGCTGTGTGACCTTAGGTAAGTCACTTAACCCCAATTGCCTCAACAACAAAAAACAAAAAAACAAAACAAAACCTAAGACTAGCTGATTAATATTGATGAATAATAATGAGTGGAAGCATATTGGTAGTGAAACTATAGCTTCCAGAAAGGTAGGTAGATGCTGTTATTCTCATTTTCCAGTTTAGAAAACCAAGACAAACAGATATTGTCACACAGATAATATCTGAGATCATATCTGAACTCAGGTCTTCCTGATAGAAACCTGATGCTCTTTCCAATGTCCAGGTTGACATTCTCATTTTATGCATGAGAAAATGGAGACCCAGAGAGATTATAAGATTGGTCAGAATCCAATAATAAGTTAATTATGTAGGTCAAATTAGAAACTAGGTTTCATGGGACACAGCCTAGTGAGCTTTCTAGTATGACTCTACTAGAGTTTATTGGCATACAAAGTTTATCAACTTTTCACTTTAGAGTTTATCAACATACATACGAAGTTTATCATTCACTCCAACTAGACAACCATTTGCCACATCTTGTCATTTCTAGGACTCCATCTTTCTCCCATGCCTTCCCTTCTCTGTATTCACCCAGACCTCCATCCTTGTTCAGGCCCTCATCACCCCTCTTCCTTCTCTCATCCTTCCTCCACACACTTGCCACAATGATTTTCCTAAAAGGTAAGTCTAAGCATCTCACGCCATCCCCAACTCACCATGTTCCATAAACTCCAAAAGTTCCTTATTTTCTCTACGATAAAATATAAGCCCATTCATTTGGCTTTCCAACCTCTTTATAGATTATTCCCCTTCCCACACTTGACTGTCCAATCAGATGAGCTTTTTTGCCATTCCTTTTCCATAAGAATTCATTTTGTTGCTTTTGCTCTGGCTATCCCACATGCCTTCCTTTGATTTCAAATCCAAAGTTCTTTCTACTACTCAAATTACTTACTCCTTTTCATATTTAAATAATCTCCTAAATAGTCCCCCCCATTCTCTCCATTAAAACTCTAGGTTTTTATACATATATATGTATATATATACATATATATGTATATTCATTTCAAAAGGTTACATTTTGAGGGAAAGCTACCCCAGTCTTGTTTCAGGATGGCAGCTATTCTTCAGGGCCTAGAAAAATGTCTTCCATTGGTGATTTGGCTTTTTTCTGAGAGGGGCAAATGCAGGCTTGGGAAAGGAAGAGTTTTTCCATTGTACAAATGTCTGGGCCATTTTGTGGTTGGATGAACCCCAATTACTTTTCTTATAAAGCTCAAACTTGGTGTGTAAATAGCCACAGATTATTTTCTCCTTCCTTAAAACTTATAGATCTCTTGAGGAAAATGAGATGGTTCTGCCCAAACCTTTGTAAACATTCATCAAAGTGTGAGTGTCCTGATATTGGTGTGGGCTGGCTGGCAAAGATAGTGGGAGGTGGGAGGAAGGGGAGAACAAACCAAAATAATCTTGGACACAGCTTCAGAAGGGTTGAGTGTGAATCCCCCTTCGCCTTTGTGATCTTAGGCAAATCACTTTATCTCTAAATGTCAGCTTAATTATCTGTAAAATGGTGGGGTTAGACTAGATGGACAATAATTATAGCAACTTTATGATGTCTTTAATTTTCTGGCTCTGTTTTGATTTCATAGAATGTGAAAGCAGTAGAACTTAGAGATTATTTTTTTTGAATATCTTATTTTTTCCAATTATATATAATCATTTTTATCATTCTTTTTTTCAAATTTTGAGTTCCCCTATTTGGAACTCAAAGTTCCCTTCTTTCTTCCTTCCCCTCCCTTCTCATTGAGAAAGGAAGCAATTTTATGTAGGTTATACATGTGCAATAATGCAAAACATAATTTTTAGGAATCATTTTAGCTTAATCCCATAATTTTACATTGGCAGAAACTAAAGCCCTGAGAAATAAACCTGCAAATGGAGCTTGTCACAACACCAAACCTTCTTTCTTGAAGATGGAAAAGGATACTTTTCATAGGCCTTTGAAAGAAGAATGTATGTTGTCAGATTTTAGGTTCAGGAAATATATTCATCATATCAATAAGATCCCTTCCAACTCTAAAAATGCTGTGGTTTTATGATAAGATAATGATATTTATCCATTCATACTCTGCCACTTGTTATCTGTGACCTTGGACATGGACCTCAGTTCTCTCATTTGTAAAATGAGAATTTTGGACAAAACAATTCACATTCCTGTTCCAATTTAAAGAGTACATAATGTGTTTTTCACAACAACCCATCTCTGCATTATTATCTCCGTTTTTCTGGAAAAGAAAACCAGGATAAGTAACTAGTTTTGGTTTCATAAGTTTTAAAGTTGAAATTGGAACCCAAGTCTCCTGAGGTCATTTCAAACTCTATATCCTAAATTACAGCATGCCTTTCTGCATCAGTTGGAAAAAATATCTCAATTTGTACAAATTTTCCCTACTTTACCCCCAATTTTACCATGCTTAATATTGCTATAGCAACAACTTAGAGAACAATCATCTCTTATATTTTCCTAATGCTTTAGAATGTCCAAAGATGGTTTCTTCTTCCACTTCTTAGTCTACAATATAGGATCTTCTGGAGGTCATAATAGAGAACACAAGTTTACTCTCTCCCCCTTTTATCTTCATTTTTTTTACAAAAGAGAAAATCAGGCTCAGAGACATTTGTTGAATTGTCTAAGGTTACTCAGGTGAAGTAAGTGAAATAAGCAGCAAAATGTATACTACAATATGACCTGAGTCAAATCTAGTGTAATTTTCACAATATGCACACACAACCCAAATACATCAAAAGCTGGCCTGAAGCAGAGTAGAGGCTGTGTTATGGTTCATATTTTAATTCCTATTTTTAGGTTTGCTTACCTACGTTTGACTTCTTCCAGGTTCTTGGCCTTTGGGTCTATAATATTTTTAGAATTGTGATCACACTTTCCAACTCATTTGATTGATGACTTTATACCCAAACAAATGCAATTACCGCCTTGAATTTCTGGATCACTATTCAATATTTTTTTTTCTTTTCAATGCAAACAGTTTCAAAAACTGCCTATTATAACTGTATTCAGTAAAGGTTTTTGTTACTATTGGTGCTAAAAAAAAAGCCCAACAACCTCAAATAAAAACCGACCTTGTCAGTAGTAAGAATATTGAAGATTTAAAGTCATAGAATCACAATATTAAAATCTTTCCAAAAAGCACATTAGAAAGAAGAATGTTGGAATCTGTTGGGATGCATAATGTTAGTACTTCAGAGACCAGAGAGCAGAGAATATGTATGTTGGAAATCGCCTTATAATTTAGAAAAATAATTTTATTTAAACCTCTCATTTCACACAAGAAAACAGGCCCATAGAAGCAATGTGACTCGATAAAAGTCTATCTTAATAACTTCTTAAAATGAGAAAAATATAACACAACAAATATCTGAGAAAACATGTTTCTATAGGAAACAGATTCCTCAGCTAAATAAGAAAGTAGAATAATTTTTTTGAAACAAAGGCACAAGTTTGATTGCTAGAAAAGCATATTTTATTTGATCTGGCATTAGATCAAAACCAGAACTTCAATACTAACCTATCATTACACCATGTGATCTACACAGGACGCTTGGTCTACTTGTGCCTAAGTTTCTTTTTCTATAAGATGAAGTCTTTGGACTACTTGGTTATCCTTTTCTAGCATTTTATAGTTTTATGAAAAAGAGGTTTGAATTCATGGACAGCATAAGGTTTGAGGTCTAGAAACTATGGCAAAAATTAAGGAATTTTGGTGGAGTTGGTGGGAGTATAAGTGTAGATATAAGAATTAAATCTGTGATAATTTTATTTTTGATTTGGGAACTCTTGGGAGAATTCACTCCATTACTAAGTCAGATCAGCACCTTACCTGCAATTTGTGTGAAGTCTGCCTCCAGTACTGAGAACTGAAATAAATTGTCATATGTAGGTAATATCCCATGTCTTCTTGACTTTGAGGCCCACTGTGCAAAACCATCTTAGTTTTGGGAGGATATGAGTAAAAATCGACATCAATTCAATTAAACAAGAATTCTAAATACATACTGTGTACACGAAACATTCCTGAGCTCTGGGATACAAAGGCAAAAGAAATGGCCCCAGCCTCCAAGAAGCCCACATTCTTCTTGGGTTATGTGATTAGTAAATACAGTATTATATCAGGAGAGAGAGAGCATGCTGACAAAAGAGGGGAGCTAGAAAGAGTTTGTATGGGAAGTGACATGCTTGCTGAGCCTTGAAGGGAAAATAAGGGATTCTAAGAATAGGAAATTCCAGGCATGGGGGACAGCCTATAAAAAGGCATGGAGACATGATATAGAATGTTAAGTTTGAGGAACAGAGAGAGAAGGCCAGTGTGACTGAAATGTTGTTGCACAGCAAAGTGGGTAAGAGGATATAATTGTGGGGGGAAAGGTAGGACCCACACCAGGAATTCTTACAAGAAATGGATACCCAAACCCAAAGCTTAGAGTATTTGCCATTAAAGCAACATCGAGAGATTCTGAAGAGGGCCATAAAGGTGATTCAGTAGGCTAGAAACTGTGACTTAAGAGGACAAGCTAAAGAAATTTGTCTACCTTTTATTCATCCAACAGTTATTTATTGAACATCTCCTATGAGCAAGGTACTAAAGGAAGGGAATATTGAGGGTGATGTAATAAACATCTTCATGAACAGGATATTATGCTTTGATTTTTGGAAGATTCAATATTGAAACATTTTCAGCTCATGAAATGAATAAGCTCAGAAATGAATCATTATATTGCAGAAAGATCCATCATTTTACAAATGGACTCACCATAAGTTTTCCTTAAAGTGCTCTAGCTGCCTTCTACCTATTCTAGGTATGGAGAATGGCCAGATGTGAAAACTGAGATGTGGAAGTGTGCAATGGTGATGGATAGAACTTCATATACGTAAAAGGGAGTAACATGAATTAAAGCTGGGAAAGAAAGGTTGGAACCAGATTCTCAAGGTCCCAGAATGCCAGCTATTATTGTAATCCCTAATTAATAGGGAACCACTGAGGGCTTTTGAGCAGGGAAGACAGGGCCAGATTTCTGCATTAGATTATAAAGGATTCCCAAATTCAGTGGTTTTTCCCTTTTTTGTGGTTCAGTCGTTTTTAGTCATGTCCAACTCTTTGTGACCCCATTTGAGGTTTTCTTAGCAGAGATAATGCAGTGGTTTGCCATTTTCTTTTCTAGCTCATTTTACAGATAAGGAAACTGAGGCAAATTGAGTGTAAGTGACTTGCTCAGTTACACAGTTGCAACCAGATATAAATTCAAACTCAGGAAGACCCATCTTCCTGACTTTAGACCAGCACTCTCTCCATCACATTACTGATCCACATGGCTTCTATGAATCTGAAAGGATTGGATTTGATTGGCGCAGTTAGCCCAGGCAGTAGCTTGGCAGAGAATTGTTAAACCAGACACCAAGCTTTGAGGGACCAGAGACATTTAACACCTCTGATAAATTCCTTACTTGTATCCATCCTAGCCTTTCCAGTGCTCTCTTTACCCGGTCTGTGCCCTATGCTTTCTTCTGCTGAAAGACCAGTTTTTCTCCAGGGTTCCCCTTTTATAAAGGTCTGTCAGAGGATGGGAAATGTCTGAATACTATCATTAGAAACTGGCCAAGCTGAGCTGGGTGTTGATCTACTGATTCAAATATTAAGAGTCACAAAGGAAGTCACTTTAATTATTGCTCATACCCCTGGTTTGGTGGTTAGAGGTAAGACCAATTCCATCTTTATTGAGGCGTTTGACATTTGGGAGTATTTTTAAATGCCACGTTTTAGTACAAGAGAAATATAGAAATATGTCCTTGAGGGGTCTTTTTGACTTTGACTGAATTCATCAGTGTAAACTAGTACCCAGACCATTATGAAAATAATAATAATTATTATTGTTATTGCTATTTAAATAGCAATTTAAGCAGGGTTGCACTGGTAAATGTTTAACAACTGGCTCTCTGGAGAACAAGTATAGTTCCAGTATATTTTTAAATTTAATCAACATTATTAACATTTTTTCCATTACTTTAAGTTTAGAGAGACAACAAAATAATAAATCAATCCTTGATTTGTAGCACTTGAGGATTTCCTAGGTATAAATATTCACACTGAAAGTTTAACTACTGATTTTTGTGAACCATTGTGATCCAGCTCCAGCACAACAATGGTCTTTGAGTTTCATAAAGCTCTTTATAACACTTCTCTTATTTGATCCTTACAAGAACAATCCTGGAAAATAGATGCTATCATTAATCCCCATTTTACAGATAAGGAAACTAAATCAAATAAAAGTTAAGTAACTTGTTTGCCTAGAGCCATATAGCTAGGAAGTATCTGAGGCTGCATTTGAACTCAGATCTTCCTAATTTTGGGTCAGCACTCTGTGCCCTATGGCACTACTTAGCTGCCCATAAATACTAAGTAGCATAACTATATATTTTTAAATATATTGGTTGAAAGGCCTGACATAGACGGCTAATGTAATGATTAATTCATATTTCATAAAGAGCCATAAAGTTTTGCAGTATTGTTTATCCATTATAAGCCTATGAAGAAAAAAGTAAGGAAATTGAAGGTTAGTTATGACAGTATAAGAAGGACAGAGTGAGATTTGAACCTGGATCTCCTAACTATTCATTTTTTCTTTTTAAGCATTTTGTTTTTTGAAAGAAACTGATTTTGACCTTTTAGCTTATAAGGTTCCATCTACTTAATTATAAAATCTTAAGAGTTAGATGGAACCAAGAGGTCATCCTGATCAATCTCTAGTACTTAAACAGGAATCCCTTCTATAAGAATTATAGAAATCCTCTTGAAAATCTCAGCAATTAATAAAGCCAGATACCAAACTTGGACTATTAAATGGTATAATACAGGAACTAACAGTAATAACTAACATCAATGGCACTTTAAGGTTTGTAAAGGGTTTTGCATATGTGATCTTGTAATGCTCAGGGAGAAACTGAGGCAGTATCACACATGGAAATTAGGTAATGCTTTATTGACGTTAATTGAGAGTTCAGAATCCATAGCTATGGATCAGGACTGGTGGGACTCATGTCTCAAAGCACGAAGTCCAGGCTGGAGACCAACACAGCCACAGCCATGTTAGCTGACTGAATACAAAGTACTCAGTGATGTCATCAAGGAACTTCAAACATTATATAGGGTTCCTATAGCTCAGGGAGACAAAGAACTCATGGGAACAGCTGAGCATATCTGGTGTCCAAGGAAACCATAAATTCAGTTCTGACAGGTAGGAGTAAGGAGCCTTGCCAAAGCAGACTACTTGTTCTAGGTCATGCAGATAAGAGGTAGGTCGAGGCTGACCATCTGGAGGTTTCATGATTACTTTGGAATGTGAGTCCAATTATTTCTGAAGGTCAGGAAGTGGGGATTTCTATTCTGGGACAGAGCAATTAAGGGAGACTGAAACAGCAATTAAGGGAGACTGATACTGCAACTGAGGGAAACTGAGACAGTAACTGAGGGAGACTGAAACAGTAACTGAGGGAGACTGAGACAGTAACTGAGGGAAATTGAGACAGGCACAACAATCTAACTATCACACTAATTGGTCTTGTTTTATAGATGAGGAAACTGAAGTTGAGAAATGTTAGTGAATTGCCCTGGATCACACAGATAGCAAGTAACTAAGGCAGGATTGAAACTCATATCTTCCCAAATCTTTAGGTCCAGCACTCCCTCTACTGCACCAATCTCTAACTGCCTGGTACAATTGGGTAGTTTATTGAGATGGGCATGCTGACGGTCAGGTCATTGGTCATCCCTCATCAGCTCTTAGGATTCAGAATGGCCTTAGAAATCATCTGATTCAGTGTCAGAACAAGACTCTTAATAGCATCTGTAGAGTGGCAAACTTGGCCAAGATCTCATCTCATACTTATTAAGCATCACCCAAAGCTTTTCAATATTTAAATACAAGAGAAAAAGATCTCTGAAGTCCCTTCTTCTTGGGTATGGATATATGTGTGTACATGAAAATATATACATGTATACATGTGTGCATATGTGTATCTGTATAAATACACACATGTGTGTATGTATATGTGTGTGAGTGTGAATTCAGATAGGACAATTAATCCAGGAAGATTTCATGGACAAGTAGTATTATTAGAACTTGTCTTGAAAGATTGTAGGTAAAGCTAAGAAGAGAGTATTCCAGATTTAAATATCTGTATAAGTACAGAAAAACTGGAAAATATGGCCTATGTTTGGGGGAACGTGAACAGACATGGAAACTCTAGTTAGAAGGAATCTGAGAGATCATTTAGTTTAAAAACTTGATTTTATCCAGAGGAAAAGTGATAATAGGTAGATCACACAGATAGCAGAAAGGACTTCCCCTTTGTGTCTCTGGGGTTCAGATTCAATATGGGTTACTCTTCTTAAGATACCAAAAGGATTTTTGTGGGTGGTAGCCTGAAATATGTATCTCTCCTCATCTAATTCCCCTCCTATCTTTATAGAGTTTTTCTGATTTTCAGGGGGCATTTAGGAGAACAAGAGTTTCTTTGGAATTCCATGTTTAATGTCTTCCTTTCCACAGTGATAACAAAGGTACCCTTGAATACTTTCTGTGATTGGGTCACTTCCTGGGTGAACCATTCTCCTATCTATCAGCTCATAATGTCCCAAATCCCACTCTTGTTGTTGAACTATATTCTGTCTCATCTTCTTCCACTCTTTGTTCCAAGTTCTAAAAGAAAATTAGGGTGAGCCTAATGTATTATTGATCATAACTGAATATCATCTCCCCAATCACACTCTACCTAAGGGGATAATTTAATTCAGTTCAATTCAGCATAATTTTTTTCAGTGCTTTTTCTTTGCAAAGCCCTGCTTGAAGCTGGGGATTTTTACAAGGGTAAAGAACAGCAGAATCCTTGTCACTGAGGGGCTTACAGAGTATAAAGGAGATGCAAGAAGCATTCCCAATAATGACAATATAAGGTAGTGTGGGTTGGGAAAAAGAGGATGCCTTCAAAGCCATAGTGGGTACATTGAGGAGCAAGTGAGGCCCTTCTTTGGAGGGGATGGAGATCAAGGGATCAGGAGGAGGGGGGACCCCTGAGTTGAGTTGTGAAGGAAGAGATGAACAAGACAAATACTGGTGGAAAAATAAGTATCAATAACATATAATATGATTAATAAGAATAATAGCTAACATTTATATGCTGGATAGGGGTTTTCAAAGCACTTTACATGTATTATCTCATTTAATTTTTATAGCCCCATAAGGAGTTACTATGAGTGTATTGTCCTCGTTTGATAAATGAGGAAATTCAGACTGAGAAAGATTATCAGTCAGCCAACTAGCATTTAATAAGTGTTTACTGTAGGTCAAGCACTATACTAAGCACCAGGGATAAAAAGAAAAGCAAAAGAAAATCCCCACTTTGAAGAAGCTCACAGTAACATGCAAACACCTATTTACAGAGATGTTGTATGTAGACTTAATTAGAAACAATCAACAGAAAGAAGGTCCTGGCACTAGGGGCAATCAAGAAGGCTTCTTAGAGATGGTGGGACTTTAACTGAAACTTGAAAGAAGCCTGGAAAGTCAGGATGTGGAGATAAGGAGGGAGATTCTTCTAGGCTTATCATCAGTGATGGAGCATCTAGTTCAAGAGGATGTGTTAGGGAGTCAGATTGAGGAAGACCAAAAAGGTAGGAAGGAACAATATTCTGGAAGGCTTTGAACACCAAACAGAATTTTATGTTTGATCCTAGAAGAAATAAGGAGCCCCTGGGGTCTGTTGAATAGAGGGTGATAGTGTCAGAAATATCTTTTAAGGAAGATTGGTTTGGTAGTTATGTAGAAGCTGGCTTGGATTGGGGAGAGCCTTGAGGTAGCAGGACCCACCAGCCAGCTATTACTACAGTCCATCCACGAGGTGACAAGGGCCTCTATGAGAATGGTATCAGTGTCCCAGGAGAGAAGCAGACTTATATGGAGATATTAGATATTCCTCTCCTCTCTCTCTCTCCCCCAAGAACTGAAAGGATAGGACTACTGACAGGATGCAGGAATATTCAGGAATATGGGAGTGATAATGCCATGACACTCTCTCAGTCCTTGACCAGAAATATTATATTCAATATATATCTAGAAATAATATATCTAGAGAAGTACCTTGATGTTCAAAGGGGGCAAACAGGATGGATGGTAGAAGTCCTTGAATCCTTATTAACTAAGGCTTGATGTATGAATTAGATGTGATATTGAAGCCTGGAAACTGACAAGTGAGGAAGCAAATAGATTGTTTTGTGAGGACAAAATAAGAAGCAGAGTGGGTAAATTGAGAAGAAGTAAGGAAGAGAATTTATTGTGTGAAAAGGAGGAAGATCTGGATGGCCTATGTTGATTCAAAATAGCAAGAGATTGGAGCACATTTCAAATCTCATAGTTAATAAAAAAGAATGACAACCTTCCTGTTATAAAATATATTTTTGTGATCATCTTTACCATTAAAATGGATTTCTTTAGTCATTTTCCCAAAGTGTTAGTAGTCGTGGGAGACAGTAAAAGACTTTAACAAGATTCCCCCAGCATAATAGCTGTGCTTTCTGATGTTTTAGTAGAATTTGATTTGCACACATAATGCCAGGTAGGAGAGTTGTAGGCTTTACAGGAGATTTTTTTATATTGAAACTACTGGTTCT
Organism: Myrmecobius fasciatus; assembly: GCA_023553655.1. Taxonomy (NCBI): domain Eukaryota; kingdom Metazoa; phylum Chordata; class Mammalia; order Dasyuromorphia; family Myrmecobiidae; genus Myrmecobius; species Myrmecobius fasciatus. Next base: position 120,151 of record JAJPUD010004654.1, on the reverse strand, counting down.
TCTTTTTGTGACTTATTCCACCACTAATTTTCTGCTCTGGCCTGTCTCTGTGCATGGTTATATGTCTTTATTTATTCCCACAATTCAGTCATTCTAGCTCTCTCTAAAATCCCTGACTATGAACAAATACTACAGAAAGTAATTATGATATAATAACATAATGATATAGTAGGAAAAAATCAATAATATTAATCAGCAAGTACTTGTTAATGCTTTTACATTTTAATATGAGTGAGATATATGTACTTTAACATTTGCAAAGAGTATTCAAGTCAGAAGATCTGGGGGAGTAACATTTTGGTCCTGATGCTTACTACAAAGATCTCCAAAACTACAAACAATAGCAGCATAATTATGTATTGCAAAGATGAGAAATTATTCATTTAAATTAAAATGCAGAACTCTTCCTCCTCTCTTTATCCTTCCCCTATAAAGAACTGGGAATAAAGGGGCCTCAGCAAGTTTGGGATCTTGTCAATGTCCTGTCATGGGTAGAGCCTAGTGCTATATTCTGGAAGAAATACAAATATCAATTAGACATATGTGCTATCCTTAGGAGTATTTAGTCTCACAGTAGGGAGTTCTGATAATTAACTCTTATATATGGCACAAGATAAGCAAGGCATCAAGGGGCATTAAGGTGGTGCAGTGAATAGAACATGGGCTTGAATTCAGGAACACTCATCTTCCTGAGTTCAAATATGACTTCAGATACTTACTGGGTATCTTACCCTGAATAAGTCACTTCACTCCATTTGCCTCAGTTTCCTCATCTGTAAAATGAGCTGGGGAAGGATCTCTGCCATGGAAACACCAAATGGAGTCACAAAGAATCAGACACAACTAAAGAAAAAAAAATGAGTGAACAATAATGAAAGAAACCCAGTGATATTTGAAGCACAAGAAAGGAAGAATTTTTTATTTATTGCTCTTATCAGAGGATGCTTCACAGAAAAGATGGCATATGATCTGGGCATTATTTAATAGGCAGGATTTTAGTAAAAAGAGAAGAAAGAAGGATGGCTGTAGGGGATGATATATATGAATATATATGTATATATACAAATATATATACATATGAATGAATGAATGAATGGTTGGATGAATGAATGAAGGAGAAGAGCAGTTGTCCAGTGTGCACTATGTGCCTAACAAGTACCATGCTAAATCCTAGGAATATAAAGAGAAAGATTGATAGAGAGTCCCAGCTCTCAAGGTGTTCTTTTACCAATTGGGGGAGACAGCACATAAGAGAATTGAGCCACAGGGAGTTTGAAAAGGCTAGAAGTTGTAAAGGGAAGTGGTGGGGCAGATGGCAAAGCCCAAGATCTTTAAGTTCTGTCTAGAAGGCTTGAATATAAAGGAAAAGCTAAGGTTAAGTCTTAGAGCTCCTTAGGTGCCTAAGGCACCTAAGGCCAAGATAGTAAAATACATAGCGTTCCATTTCACTAGATTGAATTGAGTGGATGACTCCTATCTCATCCAAGCAGCATGAAAAGCCAAGGATGAGGTTGCAAAGGGACACCACTGGTTGTATCAGATCTTCCCACCTTAGAACCATTCAAGTAGGACATATGAGGAAGGAACTGAAGCAGTCTGATCCAGCTCCCAGCCCTTCTAGGTGAGTTTGGGAAGTCAGACTGGGACAGGGGAGTAAGTTAGGAAAGGGCACTACCCCACCCTCCCTTCCCCCACAACAGGTCTTCTCATCCACCAGCCATTCGGGATAGGTTTCCCCAGTGAGTTATCCCAGTTGGTTACCATGGAGAAAACATGAGATAAGACTGGAAAGGTGGATTGAAACCAGATTGTTAAAGGGACGTTAAGGAGCCCAAACATTATCTGGTGGGCAATAGGGAGCCTCTGAAGGCTTTTGAGTAAAGGAGTAACATGATCATAGCTGTGTACATCCCTCTAAGAGTCCCTAGTCAGGCTCTGCTTCCCCTAAAAGAGATGACAACTCTCTTAGCAGAGGGACTTCATGAGTTAGCTAACCCAGGCTAGTCCTTGAAAGACACACACACACACACACATACACACACACACACACACAGAGAGAGAGAGAGAGAGAGAGAGAGAGAGAGAGAGATCAATCCCTAGCCTTCTGAACTTTTTGTTTGTTTGTTTTTAGCTAGAAAAAGCACTGTTAGAGTTCACACTACTGCCAAAGCCTTCAAGACCCAGATCACCTCTGTGTTTTTGCTGGGAGAAATTTAAAATGGAGCCCAAGCTGGTCATGACAATTATAATGGCTCATGTTTCTATAGTACATCTCTTCATAGCAATCCCATCAGGGCAAGTATTCTTATCCCCATTTTCTAGATGAGGAAACTGAGACTTGTCCATGGCCACACAGCCAGTGTGTGTGTCAGAGTTGGGATATTAACTCAGATCTCATGAATCCAAGGCCAGTGCTCTCCACTGGTCTGGAAGCAATGAAAAAAAGAGACCCCCCCCTTTTTGCCAGGTTTTTTGAATATGTCTTTGCACTGTCTTCAGAGTTGAGAAATTTTCTGCACCTACCTTGATGAAATCACTGAGTCAATATCTGCTCTCGTACTTGTCTAGAAATGTGTGTGGACCTTCTAAGGGGGAACAATTTCTTTTAAATTAACGATAAACATGAGCTGTGATAAAAGACAATGAATATGATAGATGTGGATAAACATTTTGAACCGGGCGATATTTAACCTCCCCTAGCTAGGCCATGGGGAGGGGGTGGAGAGCAGTTAGTCGACAGGCTAAATAGACAGCATTGACCTTCTGTTTTGGCACTATTGTGAACAAAGTACATTATTCCCATAGGGGGCTATGACAGATTCATTGCTTTGATTTTCTTTTAGTGGCTTCTTCAACTGTTAATAAAAATATAAAAGTTTTATGTCCGTTTTAAAATTATCTGAAGCTCAAACCTTCTGCTACCCACAATGTGGAGAATGTCAAACAGAGCCTAAAGAGAAAGGTCAGGGAGCGAAGAATCCACAAATCATGTTCAGATGCCACAGAGAATGGAGTATTTTACCTGTGCTCAGGAAGCCTAGAGGCTTGTCCAACCTCAGGTTGCAGGGAAGAGATAAGGAAGGAGGACCCTGAGGGATCCAGTGGAAGCCCTCAGAATAGATAGACAGGTTCTTCCCTCTGCTATGTTCTTCATGACTTTGGACTGGCCATCCTCCATGCCAGGAATTCAGTCCCTTCTTATCTCCGTCCCATAGAATTTTCTCTTCCTTACAAATGCAGCTCATATAGTGTCTTCTTGAGAGGGAAGCTTTGCCTGATCCCACTAACTGCTAGTGTTCTCTGCCCCATTGCAGACTATATTTAATTTCTCAGTGTGTGTGCATATATGCATGTGTGTATATACAGAATAAATATAAAGTTAAAACATATATGTATTATGTTTCAGATATGTATCAGATAATTAACTTTATGTTTATATTAATATATCAACACAAATATAGTATATGTATTTGCATTAACATATTAATACAAATATAAAATTAATGTACATGCACAATGCATGTTAACTTTATATTTATAATATATTAATGCTAATTAATAATAATATAGAACAAGTATACAGTTAATAATATATTAATAAAATGTATGTATATTAATATAAATGCTAATATACATATGGTTAATACATATATATTCAATATGTTAAGTTTATGTTTATATTAATATACATTAAGATAAATTTATTGGGTATATATTAATATATGTATTGATATAAATGTAGTTAATACATGTATACCAAATATATTAACTTTATATTTATATAACACATATATACATATAATATTTTATATTTATATTAACATGTTATTAACTTTAGATTTATCCTATACATATGTCAAATATGTATGTATTAATTTTATATTTGTGTTAATAAATATATCAACACACATGTATAGAATACATTTATTTTAATACATATATGTCTGTTACCTTTATATTAATTCTGTATGATATATGTATCAGATACACATATGTATTAACTTTATGATAATACATTTATTTTAACACGTGTGCACATTAACTTTTTATTTATTCTGTACCAAATATGTATCATATGCTACATATATGTTTTAACTGTATTTTGTATACATATATATATAGAGAGAGACTTTATATTTATTCTCTATATATTCTCACCTGTATTTTTCATCTCTCCTATTCACATTTCAATCTTTTGTGAGCATGGATTGTCTCATTCTTTGTGTTTATATCATATAGTACCTGTCTGGTTCGTAATGGTCAATTAATACATATTTGTTGATTAATTAGTTGAAGTCCACAATATCATTCTAGAGAGCAACTTTTATAATTACATATCCAAATATGGGTTCCTTCATCAAGTCAGTTATTTGGGGATTATTTTATATGAGTTTAGCTACAAGAGAGTATGGCCTTTGTAGAGACAAAGGCAGAATAGAAGTTTTTTCACCTGGGAATGATGTGGAAGGTTGGATTGAATAGCTTGTAAATTCCTTTCCAATTGAACCAAACCTCTTGGAGATGACCTAATCTACCCTCTTCATTTCTTAGAGATGGAAGCTATGAAATTAAGTGACTTGCCCAAAGTCATGCAGCATTTAAACTCAGATCATCTGACTTCTGTTCCAGCACTCTTGAAGTAAGACTGAAATTCATTCAGTGATTACAAAGCAACTTTCACTAAGATAAGGAATCAGAGCTGACTCATATATTCAGTTTTGTCTTTGATTTGATAATTCTGCATTCTAAGCTTGTTTTTCTGCCGGCATTAGAATTAAGGCTAAATTGGCATTAAATTTCCAGTTATTTGTAAAGTCTCTAAATCCTGCACTTCTGCGTTTGCCAGTGCAAAGTTTCCATGTTCTCTCCAGATCAAACAATTCTTGTCTCTCGTTGTTATGGTACGTAAAGAGGCACCATTTAAATGTGGAAGAGAATATTAGGGAAGAAAAGGTCATTAACAAACCCTGAGCAAAACTACTCACAGGATAATGTGGAAAAAGGCACTGTCCTTAGATTTTTCATGGGTCCATGGCTTTTCACTGTTGCAAAGCTGTACACATTTCTCTTTGTAGAATGTGACCTTGTAAGGAAGATTGAAGGCAGGGGTTGAGTTTTTCTTCCACTGGAACCTTTTTTGCCTTTTCCAAAAATCCTCCAATACATAAATAGCCAGAAAAGGCACTTAAGAAAACAAAAATACTACCTACCATTCAACTTAGCTCCTTTGATCCCAGAATTTCAGAATCTTGGAGCCAGGAAAGAGCTCCAAGAGGAAAGAGGCCATCTAGTCCAAACCACAGTTAAACAAGACTTCTCTCTACAATGTATCCAAGAAATATTCTTTTAGCCACTAATTGAAAATTTCTGGAGAGAGGAGCATACCTCCACTTAAAAGTAGCAGATTCCACTTTGGGAGAGCTCTAATTGAAAGGAAGGTTCTTTGATTTGTTTGTTTTCTCTTTATATCAAACCTATTGTTATTGTTGTTATTCAGTTATTTCAGTCTTGTCTGACTCTTTGTGACTCCATTTGGGGTTTTCTTGGCAAAGATATTGAGCCTTACTCTGGCCCTTTGCAGGTTGCCACCCTTTGCTTTAAGTTCTGCCCTCTAGGATCAGATAGCATAAAAGTTAGTCAATTAATAAAATTATAAAATGTTCCTTTTCTCCCAAGTATTTTTTTTCTCTTAATTAAAGACTCCCAGATTCTTCAAGAGAGCTTCGTATAGAATGATTTCAAGGCTTTTCATAATCTTGGTTACTGTCTTTTGGATGTCTCCAATTTGTTCATATCCTTTCATAACCAAAGTTACCAGGACTGAACTCAGTATTTATCTGTAATCTGATGAGGGCTGAGTACAGAGTACTACTACTTCCTAGCCCTATCTAATGGGACAACTAGGTGGTACCATAGTACCCAAAGTGCCAGGCCTACAATCAGGAAGACTCCATTTGTCTTCATGAGTTCAAATCTGCCTTCAGACACTTCATCCTGTTTGCCTCAGTTTCTTAATCTGTAAAATGAGCTAGAGAAGGAAATGGCAAACTCCCTAGTATGTTTACCAAGAAAACCTCAAAAGGATTCACAAATAATCAGACAACTAAAAAACAACAGAAAAATCCTATATGATACAGTTCCCAGTGCAGCCTGAGATCAGATCAGCTTTCTTAGCTGCCATGTCATATTTTGAACTTAGTTCACTGAAATATCAACATCTTTTCCAGATGAAATTCCCTCTAGCCAAGGCTACCCATCTTCTGCTTGTGAAATTGATTTTCAGAATCAGAGCATAAGACTTTACATTATTCCTATCAGCTTTCCTTATTACATTTGGCCTGTGTGACTTGGAGAAAGCCACTAATCTTTTTAAGCTTCTGTTTTCTCATCTGTTAAAAAGGGCATTAGACTAAATGATCTTGACCAGCTCGAGTCCATCTACATTAAGCTCTGTTGTTTTTTCTGAGATCTAGAGTTTTTTTCTGAAATCTAGAATTACTAGCTCTTTTCTTTGTTCTGCACCTTTTAAATGTTCTTATCATATAATATTACATATCATATTCACCTCTGTTTATGTCTTACTCCTTCAAGATCTAAGAGAATAGGGACTTTGGCTTATCTAAGCTTTACTTTTTGAAAAATTATCATCATCTTAATAAACGTTTGTTGAATGTTTTAGATGGGTGGTAGGAACTTAATAAGCAAAGAAGAAGGAAGAGAGCACATTCTAAAAACAGGGAACAGCATGATCAAAAACATGGCTATGCAAAAGACTAGGGTGAGATCATTTTAGGTGTGTCAAGAAAAATAATGGGAAATAAGACTAGAAAAATAGGTTAGTATGACATTATGTAGAGCCAAAGCAGTGTGAACTTTATTTGGTAGGCAATTGTTGGCATAATCTGTATTCAAATTAGATAGAGCTGGTCACCATACAAAGGATGATTTTATTTTTGGAAGGTGGGGGGGATATTGAATGTAAAGGTGGGAAAACTTCTTTGAAAGTAAATTCCATGTGGGTGGTGATGACAGCCTATTCTAAGTGGCATTAGTGTGAATGGAGGAAAGTGAAACAGGGTAACAAATTAATATGAAAATAAAATCACAGGCTCTTAGTAGCTCATTGATTTTAAGAGACCAGTCAGAGAGAATAATTGCAAAATACCACAAGGTTTTGAACATGGCTTATAGCTTTAGAACTGGAAAAACAATAGAAGTCATCTAGTGCAACTCATTTTAGAGAATTGGAAACAGATCCAGAAAAGTTAAAAGATTGTCCCAAATTAGATAGGTGTTAAGTTTATAGTGCTGTTTATATAGCTCCTAGAGGTCTGCACATTGTGCATGAAGCAATGCAAAACAATTAAGTTTTCACTATGTGCCACCAAAGATACAAATGCAAAAGCATTATCCTCAATGAGTTTATACCCTAAGAAGAGGCAGTTGGGTTCAAAAAGTTAAAGGGATAGCAAGTGGGGTCATAGGTAGTAAAATGTTGACATTCCACCTTCTAGAAGCAGTGGCAAAGCTGATTTAGATCTGCATGGGGAGAGGAATATGATCATGGTAGCCAAGTGACTGGCAAGGAATAGAGAGAAACATGTTTGGAGCCTATCTGAAGTATTGGGCCAAGTAAGGAAGGCACTAGGAGGACAGTTTATGAATCCCAAAATTAGGAGAAGAAAGGGTTAAAAACTTTCAAACTTTAGAGGCTGCTAGATGGTGCAGGGGATTGGAGTCAGGAGCCAGTTAAAATCTTGTCTCAAACACTTAACACTAGGTATATGAACCTGAACAAGTCACTTAACCTCAATTGCCTCTCAAAAAAATAAAATAAAACAAAACTTCCCAACTTTCTGTGAGCCTGGCAGCAGGGTAATTATGGAAACTGCTGAGAATATGAATGTAGGCTATAGAGAGAAGTGAGTGTAACTGGAGCCTTTGAAATTTCTGTAATGAAAGGCTATCTCCTGATGACAACTCAAGAGATGAGCAGCGCAAGAATAATTACCTCCATTTTACAGGTGTAGAAACTAAGTCTTATCTGAGGTTACATATGTATTATCCTATGTGCCTCATATAATAAGTGACAGAGCTAGCATTTGGCCCCAGGTCTTCTCATTCCAAACCTAGTGCTTTTTTATTCATTCATGGCAGAGTTTCATAGATTGTCAATTGATAAACATCTTCTAGGGAAATAAAAATGGACCTGTATTTAACAGTTCATTAAACATTCATTCAACATTCAAACATTCAACAAACATTCAAAAGCTGATTAAGAATATGAGTTCTACATGTATACAGCCCATTGCCAGATTCTGGGAGAGAGACCCAACTAACCAAGATGAGGTGTCTGGCTTTAAGGAGCTGCTAAGAGGGCTGGCTTAGAATTTAGTCAACTGGATTGAGTTCCAACATTGGCTTTTATGTTTAGTAGCTGTGTGTCCCTATGAAGGATCGCTAGGTGGTGCCATAGTGCACAGAGCACTGGGCTTGGAATCAGGAAGATGCATCATCCTGA
>JAJPUD010004654.1:0-111620 GCA_023553655.1 Myrmecobius fasciatus | reverse complement strand
AGTGCACAGAGCACTGGGCTTGGAATCAGGAAGATGCATCATCCTGAATTCAAGTTCAGCCTCAGATACCCACTAACTTTGTGACCCTGGGCAAATCACTTAAAACTTGTTTGCTACACTTTCCTCATCTGTAAAGTGAACTGGAAAAGGAAAAGGCAAAGCACTCCAATATCTTTGCCAAGGAAACCCCAGATGGGATCACAGAGTCAGCCACAACTGAACAACTATCCTTGTTCAAATCACATAGAACCACTGATTCTGATCCTCTGTCTTCTTACTGGCAAAATGGAGACAGTTATATACCCACTGGCAATAGATGTGAAGAAAATACTTTGTAACCCTTGAAGCATTATTGAAATGGGAGTTTCTTTTCTTATGTTAGTGGAGCTAAGCCTGTAGCAAAAATAGCTATATTGGAAAATAGAAAATCATTAAGCTCAAAAGAAAGATGCAAAAGATTGATTGAGATCTGAGAATATCACAAGATCATGTAGATCTAGAAACTATTAGATGTTATAGTGGATAGACTTGGAGTCCAGAAGACCTGAGTTCAAATTCTAACTTATATATTTACTACCCTCAGTTTCCTCATCTATAAAATGGGGATAATCATAGCACCTACCTCAAAGAATTATTGGGAGGATCAAATGAATTAATATTTGTAAAAACTCTTTGCATATCTTAATGTGCTATATAAAAGTTCTTCTCTTCCTCCTTTTTCTTTTACTCCTTCTCTTCCTCTTCCTCCTTTTCCTTTTCCTTCTCCTCCTCCTTTTCCTTCTCTTTCTTTTTCCTTCTCCTCCTTCTCCTTTTCCTTCTTTCTCCTCCTCCTCCATTTTCTCCTCATTTTCTATTTCCTCTTCCTTCTTGTTCTTCCTCTATTTTTTCCTCTTCTTCCTCTTCCTCCTCTCCCCTGAAAAAAAGATTAGATTTGAACTCAGAGGATTTGAGTTCCCCTTCTGATTCTCCTACTTTGGGGAAAAATTATTTTCCCCTCGATATCTTTGGTATCTTCTGAAAAATGGAGTGGGTCATCCTAAAACAGAGCAGTTAAGGTGGCAGAGTGAAGTATTAGATGGTTGCTACATTGAAGTCTTTGCTCCTACAAGGAAGGGCTTCCTAGTGATAATTAAGTTGATGTGGATGACATTTCCATCTATGTGACTTGGCTTTGTATTCTTTTTGGCTTCAGAAATACGTCCTGTAAATGATCTTTCCACTTGAGGGCTGGGTGCAGCAATCAGAGCCCTATCACTCCTTGTACTCACTACCCAAGTTTGCAGAATCAGTAATGGCATTTATGTGTCTCTATGAGATAGAAATCTTTGCCCGGTGTAGGGTTTTCCTGGCAAGAACTAGTCTTTTGCAGATTGGCAGTGTCGGGTACTCTGCTGACTCAGAGTAGGGGATCCCTTACATGTCTGCTGCATGTGTCCCTTCAGGGCATGGAACAATTTCTAGATGACTTGATGACCTTTGAGCCTGAAAATTACCAAGGATTGACTGTGAACTCAGATTTCAGATGGCTTGTTGTATAACCAAACAGTTAAATGAGAGAGGCCAAATAAGCTAGCCTTGTAATGTCATCAATACACATTTTCGGAATAAATGAGTGATGAAATGAATGATTCATCCACTGATTTAGAGATAGAAAGGACCTTTGAAGTTAAATTGTTAGAATAGAGAATGTTAGAACAGAGAAAACCCTTAGTACATGATCAACAACCAGTTAGTTATACATAGACAAGATAATGCTGATTCCCAAATTTATATACCCAGCCTTAACTTCTCTCCTGAACTCCAGTCCTGTGCTGGACATTTCTATGGTAATATCTTGGAGATATCTCAACTGTAGCATTTCTTCCATGAAATTCGTTATCTTTACCCTTCTTTCATACTCATCTATTTCTATTAAAGGGCTGCAGAATTGAGAAAGTATTTATTAAGTGCTTGTTGTATACCATAAACTATGCTAAATGCTTTACAAAAATTATCTTATTTGATATTAACTCATTAAGGACACCAGTACCCTTCTTCAATTAGTTCCTGTCCCACACTCCTATATCCAGTCAGTTTTCAAAGGATTCTCCATTTTTACATCTAAAGCATCTTTTAATCTCCTCCCTTCTGTTCACTCACATAGCCACACCCAAGTTCAAGCTGTCATCCCCCTTCACCTGGACTATTTCAAAAGCCTCCCAATTGCTTGCTCTGCTTCCAGTTTCTTGTTTCTCCAGTCCATTCTCTCCATAGCAGCTAAATTGATGTTTCTAAAGCACAGTTCAGACAATGCTATCCTCCTTGTCTGATAACTCCAGTGGATCTCTTTTGTCTCTGAGGAAAAAAATTCTCAGTTTGGCATTTAAATGTTTCCATAGCTTAATGACACCCCCCTTTCTAGTCTTGTTTCATATCATTCCCTTCTGTGCATTATTCTTTTCATTTAGACTAGTTTACCTGCTTCCCTTGGTATATAAGGTTTTTTCTCCTCTATTTTTGCTTTTCTATAGGTGGTCTTCCATATTTGAAATATACTCCTCTTCATCTCTACCTCTTAAAACAGCTTTTACTGATTTCCCAATTGCTAGGTCTTTCTTCCTCAAAATTAATTGCATTTACTTTGCTTGCTAGTTGGGTCATTTGAGTAAAATGAAAGATCTTGTTTGGAGAACAGGCTGTTCTGGGTTTTGTGTCCTTGGTGTCTTGTAGTGCCTTATACACAGCAGACATTTAATAAAGGTTTGTGGAATTGAGGCAAAGTCAGATTGGAAGGTATCTTAGATTACAAAATATTAGAATTGAAAAGGTCTATAGAAGTCTTCTAATCCCTTCACTGGGAGGCTGTTGCAAATAAAGAGGGTTTAAAAGGAACAGGGAAGAAAGTTGTTGAGCCATCTTTTAAACATGGACATTGCTATAAATTGTGAACAAGATTATCCTTAAACGTTTGAGAGGAAATAACTACAATTTAGAAGTGCTTCTCTCCCGAATATCAGATAGTGGGGTGGTTCTTACTGTAATACTTCTTTCAAAAGATCCTTATTCATTTCTTTTTAAGTAGAATGCACTGATTTATGAACTGAAGAAGCTACAAAGATTCTTTTGGGGGCCACAATAGGTAAATGGGGCAGCTGGGGTTTATGTAGTGGGTAAGAAGAATGCTGGTCCTTTGAACATGAATTCAAATCCTGCCTCAGACACTTACTAGTTGTGTGACCCTGAGGTTCACTCTGTTTAACTCATTTTCTTTTCTTTTCTTTTTTTGCTTGAGGCAATTGGGGTTAAATGACTTGCCCAGGGTCTCACAGCTAGGAAGTATTAAATGTCTGAGGTCAGATTTGAACTCAGATCCTCCTGACTTCACTGCACCATCTAGCTGCCCTAACTCATCTTCTTAACCTGTAAAATGAGCTAGAGAAGGAAATAGCAAAACATTTTTAATATCTTTGCCAAGAAAACCCCAAATGGGGTCACAAAGAGTTAGACATGACTGAACAATGACTAACAAAAACATAGATAAAAGCGATATAAATTAGAATATAAAACTTGTGAGGAATACAGTGTACTAAGAGATCATATGAAGGGTAGAGAAATTAGTGAAGGCTTTCTAAAGCAGGTCATATTTGAGAGAGTCTCCAAAGAATGTGTTGTACTAATCTTTTTATCATCAATATGATCAAGAAGAAAAACAGTGCCTTGCACATAGTAAGTGCTTCATAAATGACTGCTGAAATGAAATGGATTTATTTCTTAAGAGTAACAGTCCCATCCGGGTCAATCCAATCAATAAGTCAATCTCCTGAGCACTTTCTCCTGCGTTAGGGACTGTGCTTTGTACTACAAGGCAGACCAAATACATGTATGTTGGTTTCTGAGCTGTAGAAACTTCCACTGTAGAGTTGTGTTAACAAGATTAGCACACAGGAAATTAGAGAAGAGTTAAGCTCTAAATTGCTTGGCACCGGCTCCGAGGATGCCAGAGGAATTCAGAAAAGAAAAAGAGGCTCGTGGGCTGAAGGAGGCAGGAAAGGCTTCACAGAGGTGAAGCTTGTTCTAAGCCTTTAAGGATGGGTGGGATTTTGAGAGATGCCATTTGAGGTGAAGGAAACGACATTTCATTGATTCATTACCTTGGTCCTTCAGCAGACATTGTTTTCAATACACATTTCATCAAACAGGACACTTTAGAACTTAAGGTTTTTTAAAAAGACTACTTGAGCAAGATAACTGTATAATTATGTATTCATATATTCGATTTGTCATATATTTTAACATATTTAACATGTATTGGACTACCTGCCATCTAGGTGGGGAGAAGCAGGGGAAAATCTGGAACAAAAGGTTTTGTAAGGGTCAGTGTTGAAAAATTATCCATCCAGATATTTTGCAAATAAAAAGCTTTAATAATAATTTAAAAAGACTGCTTGCCTGCTTGAAGGAATAGATGGATGAATTTCATTCTGTCAATATCTCGCTCATTTGTAGTAAAGGCCAAGAGGAGGCAGATCATAGGGTGGCAGATTAGAGCTGGCAAGAACTTCACAGGGCATCAGGGCCCACCTTTTACCTTGCAATTATGGAAACTGAGGCAGACAGAGGTTAAGTAATAGCTGGGAAGTGTCTGAGTTCAGGCCTTCTTGTCCAAACTTTTTCTCATTGTTCCCAGCCATTAATAAGTAACACTGGGCCCTAGTGTTTGCTAAATATAATTAAATGCAACTCAATTCTGTTTAACAAATGAAAACTGATTGGGGTGGGAGGAAAAAAGAGACTAAGCTTTGTTCTAGATATGTTGGTGTGGTGTGGCAGCTGACTGTGTAAGGGGGAATGGCTCCATCGTGGCTGGAAGTAAAAGGGAGGAAGCTCGGGGCTCTGGCTCCCTTTATGACCCTGAGGTGGTCCCCTCCTTGGTATTTCTCTGCTCCCATCAGTAAAGATAATGTCCAGAATGCTGTCACTGCAGAAGCCGGCCTCTCATTGTGCTGTGATGACATTTTTCTGGATGGGGAACAGAACGCCTACTCAGAGGTCACATTCACTGCTTCTTCTGCTTAGTCAGGTCGGCCCCCACCAAACATCAGGGGGACGTCCAAGTTATAACAGCACTTTGAACTGTCCAAGTAGCAATGAGGGGATTGCAGAAGGGTCGGGGGCATCTGGTGTCTGATCCCCGAGCATTTGAAACCTTTGTGCTTCAGCCATGATAATATCCTGAAAGATAGGGTTGTATGGAATGTAGCTTAGGACCATGGAATTGGAGCCCAGAGATCTGAGTTCCAGTGTTAGCAGTGTGTGACTGGGCAAATCACCTAGCTGTTAGAATTGTGAAACAATTCTAGATGACCTTTAAGTTACCTTTGAACCAAAAAGCCCAGAGACCCCCTCTTTTTTAGTGCTGAATGCAGGATCTGAAAGGAAACTTTCTCAGCCAAAACCAATTGAATAAAAAGTGGAAATTTTAATCAAAACAGGAAAAAAAAATATGTAAAGAGCCTTTTCAGGCCAGGCAAGCAGAATCATCTTGGCCATGATAATGAAGATTATATAAACAACTAGTGGTGATTACTTTGTGGGCAAAAACAAAAAATTGGTCAAATGGATTGAATAGTAGAATGATAAAAACTTAGTATTGGAAATGGCCTCACCACATTGGATGTTATCAATAGAGAGAAACTTGGAATATAGATTATTAGGATCGAAAACATGGATCAAACCCCAGTTCTGCTGTTTCTCATCTGATCTTGGAAAAATCACTTAATCTCTCTGAGCCTTGGTTTACTCAGAAAAGCTATTCTGTCTTTCATTTTTTCCCCCAGAAGCATGTGCAGAGGAATATGCTTAGTATAAATTTGCTGAACTAGATCATCCATCCCATTATTGTAATTTGATAGGATAATAGATAATGTGAATATTATTATTCCTATTGCAAATAAAAAGGTTGAGGCTGAGAAAGCTAATGTTACACAGCTCCAGCTTAACACAGTGTCTGGCACACAGTAGGTACTTAATAAATGTTTATTGTATAGCAGTATAGAGATCAGAAGGGATGGAGAACAGTTTTGGTCATATCATTTTTTCTTCTTAGGACAAAGACCTATAAAGTTCCTTTTTAAAAAAAATCATGATGATTATTACCATTATACAGATTCAAGTAGTTATTATGGTGGTATGTGGTCCTTGGGCTTAATTTTAGAAATTAGAAGTTTCCAGATCCATCTGTTTGCTTGATTAAGCGGCAGAGACAAAAATGGAGGCTCAGTCTGCTGACTCCTGGATCCAGGGCTGTGCATCATGAGGCAGTTAGTTGGTAGAACACTGGGTAGAACACTGCTAGACTTGGGTCTTGACCTGAGTTCGGATCCCACCTCAGATATTTCCTAGCTTTGTATTTGTTGGTAGATCACTTAATCTTTCTCCGTCTCAATTTCCAGACGTGTAAAAATGGGGGTAATAGTAGCATCTACCCTCTAGTGTTGTTGTGAGGATTAAATAAGATAACTTGAAGGGCTGGAGAAATGCCAGCTCTATACATGCAAAGCACTTTGCAAACTTCAAAGCATTATACAAAGACTAGCTATTATACCAAATTACTTCTATTGAGAAAAATGTGAAGGCAGCAGCTATGTATGTGCAAGAGACATATTCCAGGGCATCCCAAGGTTCCCACTTGTCATTCCATTGTGTGGTCACAAGCCTCTTTAAATTTCTTTCATGTTCAGAGGGGCTTTGCTGCTTCAGAACTCTGGTTCTCATGGGAAACTTTCATAAGCCAAATACTTGAAGCCTACGTTGGTGGGGCCCAAGATGTTCCGAGAAAGACTGAGTTCAGAATGCTGCCTGGACTGCCAATTGGGCCTCTACCAGGGAAGGCTGTGGGTGAGGCATGAATAGCAGAAAGAAGGGAATTAGGATGTGATGAAAGGCTCCAAGCATCAGCATGAAATCATAGGAGCTGATAGGAATGTGGGCTTTTCTTGTGTGCTAAATGAGCAGGTAGGGAGCCCAACACCAAGAGAGAGCCCAGAAGAGTTGGGGGACTGTTTTGATCACATATTCTATTCCTCAAGATAAAGTCATGTCAGGTTCTTTTTATTTTTTCATGATCATCATTATAATAATTATACAGATTCAGGTAGTTATGATACTTGGTCTTTTTTACATATTTCTGGAAACTGAATTTTGAATACTGATTTATCAGTTTGCTTAGAGGCAGGCAGAATGGAGCAATATAAAAGTAATCCTGTTGTTTTCTTTCCTGGCCAGATCACATCTAGAGGATTCTGCCATGTTCTGTATTTCACATTTTAGATGGAACAATGAGAAATTATTGCACTTTCCAAATATATTGGCCAACATGATGTGCTGGACTAGAGACCTTGCAGTAGGAGAATTAGTCTAAGAAGCAAGGAATGCTAAGTCTATGGAAGGGAACACTTGGGAGGGAATAAAGAAGGCAGGATCATTTCTTTCACATGTCTAATGGAGGTCATATGACACAAGGATTAGACTTGTTCTATTTGGCTCTGGAGGCCAGATATAGAATCAATGTATAGAAGTTATGGAGAAGAATATTTGAATTTAGCATATAAAATATTTCATTGCATTCTTAGTTGTCCCCAAATGGACATGGACTATCTAAGTAGGATGGGGAATAGTAGGAGGGTAATAAACTTTCCTTGGGCAGCTAGGCAATGACCTGAATAGAATATTGGTCCTAGAGTCAGGAAAACTTATGTTTCTGAGTTTAAATCTTGCCTCAGTTTCTTAGTAGCTGTATGACTCTAAGCAAGTCACTTATCTCTGTTTGCTTCAGTTCTTCATCTATAAAATGATCCCTGAAGAAGGCAATGGCAAACCACTCCTATATTTTGGTTAAGAAAACCCCAAATGGGGTCACAAAGAGTTGGATATGAGAGAAATGACTGAACAACAGTTTTTTTTTCCCCAATCAGAATCTAGATGATCATATGTGGAAGATTTTGTTGGAGGAATTGAAGCATTGAGTAGGAGTTTCACCTACCTTTGAGATCCCATACAACTGAGACTGCATGGTTTTCTGTCTGTCTGTATTTAGTTTTATTTGTTGAATTAACCCAAAAGGAATAAGGTCAGCTTTATCCCCCAGAATTTCTTCAGTGCAGTGTCATGGCCTAGAGATGCCTTTACATTCTCAAAGACTGCCAGTGAAGCATAAACTCCAGCAGATCCTTTGATGCTAGAAAGCTTACAAGGCTGGACCTGATGGTGGAAGACCTAGACTAGCTGTATTGAGAGAGAGAAGAGAAGGAAAAAGGGAGGGAGATAAAGAGAGATAGCAACGAGAAGGAGGAGGAAAGAAGAGAGAGAAAGAAAAGATAATCATTATTAGTCAACAAGCCTTTATTAAGTTTAATATCAGGCTCTATACTAAGCCCTGGGGAGGTGAAGAAAGACAAAAACACTATTCTTGCCCTCATGGAGTTCTCACATTTCAATGGAAGAAATATCAATGGCAACAAGACAATCTCAGGAATTAGCAGGCAGGAGGAAGGCCCCATTCACTAGAAGATCTCCTGAAGAAAATGGAATTGGAGGAAGCTAGAGTAGCCAGGAATTGGGGTCAAGAAGGAAGGAGTATGTTACATGCTTGGGAAGGAGTCAGCAGTCTGGCCAGGAGGTAAATGAATCTGACCAGAGCAGCCCCCAAGGAGCACAGAGGCATCTCCATTTGCACCTTATGGGTAGCCTGCACCCCTAAAATCACCTGTCTGTGATGCATCATTGCATTAACCCATGGATTTTAGATTCATCCGGCCTCCTTCCCTGGTCGCTTTATAGTGCATTCATTCGACCCTAGGCTTGTTGATGTGATGACAAAGAGTTCTTTTTCTCTCTAAATTGGCTGTGGAGAACAAGCTTCATTAGCCAGCTCTGTCTCAGCACTGTTGTGTCTGCAGTAACCAAGTCCACAGTGGTCGATGACATTTTAATGTAACAAAAACAACTCTTTCTTTTTGGCATTCATGAGCAATCAGGATTTTAATGTTTTATGATAATTAAATATCATATTTCATATGTGACAATCATTAGAGGCCTATTAATGATTGTGAATCTCACTGGGGTCTTCATTAAGTCCTTAGAATCTAGCTCTCTCTCTCGTGTCTATCTTTCTTTTAGTATTATTGAGCTTCAGCACTGCAGTCAGCCCCCTACCTCTTATGTCTGCAAAGAACCAGCAATCAGACCTATTGGCAGATTATCTCTCTGTGCCTGGGCTTTTATTCTACAACTTTGTAGCTTTCTTTTTTAAACCACATTTTTATTACTTTGTCCTTGAATAAGATTGTAACTAATATTCCTGAAATTTATTGATATTACTGACATGTTCACACATGGCTTGCTCTATTATTATTCTCTTGGTTATTTCATTATTAATTATGTTATGTGAGTAAATGCAATAATTCAGTTATTCACTAATTCAATTGAAAGGTAACATTGTATAAGGGGATAGTTTATTGGACTTAGAGGCAGGAAGAGTTAGGCAATGGGTATTTTGAACCTTCCATAGGCTAGGCACTGTGCTAAGTGCCTGGGATTCACATTCTGTCACTGACATCCAGTAACTCCTTAGTGCTTAATCAATGCTTTTTTTGCATTAATATAGTAATAAGGCAGCTAGGTGATGCAGTCGATAGCTCACCAGACCTGTAGTCAAGAAGGCCTGAATTCATTCACTTACCACTATTTGCCTCAGTTTCCTCAAGTGTAAAATGAGCTGGAGAGTGGCAAATCACTCCAAAATCTTTGCCAGAAAAACCCCCAAATGGGTTCACAAACAGCTGGACACAGCTAAAAACAATTGAACAACTGAAAAATAGTCATTGTATCGAGCTTGCTAATAAAAAGTATTTGCAGACATTGTTAGACACCATGGCAGCTGGACTTGAGTTCAAATCCTGTTTCAGACTCTTAACTGTTTTAATTTCTTTCAGCCTCAGTTTCTTCACCAGTGAAACAAGGAAATTGTACACAGTGACTTCTAAAATTCTCTCCAGCTCTAAATCTATGATTTTTTTTTTTGGCAGAGCATTTAGGGTTGTAGCTAGTTGCTGTTGTTATAGTTGAGAGAGAACCGCCAGGCTTCTGTGTCAAATAATGGAGTGGTTCTCTTGGAGCCCTTTGTAATTAAAATGCCATATGCCTATTGTTCAGTATTCCCAGCACTCTAACATCCTGCAGCCCATGAATGTGGCAGGAGCCCCAGATTGGAAGTTAGGAGGCTGGGTTCCCATGTAGCTTCCACCCTTGTCTACAGGGATGATTTTGATGGCCTCCAAGGCCCTTTTCTGCTCATCTGTGAAATGAGGGTTAGATCAGGTCTGCCCTGAGAGGCTATAATTCTGGAATTCCTTCTTTTACTTCTGTCCCCAAAAGTATCTTTAAATGCTTGTTGAGTTTTGCTAAGAGAGTTCTCCCTGACCAGAGCCTCCCCCTTCCTTCCCAAGCCTTTGTGTCCACCATAATTCTCAGCCAGACCTTCCTGTGTGGAGGATCCACCCAAAATGCCTCGGGCTTTTCTTCTCATATCTCTGGGACACCTTGTAGTATTCAGACAGTCCATCTGTTTTCTCTCATTCTCACTTCTGAACAGCCCCTCCTTCCTTTCCTAGAGAGTCTGTGTGGGATTTGTTGAATAGTGAATGAGATAGAATAGTACAAAGGATTCTGACTTTGTATTTCAGAGACTTGGATTCAAATTTGGGCTCCAGACAAGACCCTTCTGATCCTGTCCATAAAATGGGAATGCTACATAGATGCTGCATGTAGGATTGTTTGGGGATGGAGGGGAGAGAATATCTTTTTCTCTTTCCAATAATAATGATAGCTAGCATTTCGTATAGTGCTTTTAAGTTTGCAAAGGAAGCACTGTGCATAATTGATCTCATTTGATCTTCTGAAAAACTCTGGGCAATAGATGTATTATTATCCATGCATAATTTTTTCAAATCTTAAAGCATCATATACACATATGTAACTTTATTACTATTATTATTACCCACTGTCCCAAAAGTTTCAATGTAGTTTAAAGCTTTTAAACCTTTTAAGCTGCATAAATATGCATATTCATATAAAATATTATATCATTACTATAAATATTATATGTAATTATTTTAAAGCTGTATCTATTTTAAAGTAATAGCTTAAAGCTATTAAAATTGAAAATGACACTGAGATTTTTGAGTCACCCTGCATACATCATTATCTGAATCTTTTTCATGCACAGAATAACCCTAGCTACTCAAAGGCTGTATTTTCTTCTAGGTTTGATCAAGCTAAAAAGACTTCAAGTGTGAGTAGAGTGATAAAATATAATCTGAAAACTGACCCAGCTGAACTGAAAGAAGTTCCTTGGCAAGTTAGCCCTAGAGAGGAACATTTGAGGGCCATACTGACTCTTGAAGGTCCTCAAAGGTGTAAAAAAGAGTTCTCATTTGTGGAAGTAGAGGTAGTGTCCACATAGACAAAATCAGAACTTGAATTAGCCTATCCATATATAGCTGCTTTGTGGACTGTATATATGGGTGGGTATAAATGAGAGAGCAAATCATATCAGTGATACCCTGGAGAATCCACATTTCTTGGATAATTGATCTGTATTTCTGGCTTTGAATAGTTATCCATTCCATATCGCATTAACATAAGAAATTAAATGGGAATATTTGGGGAGTTTTGTAGAAGCTGCAGATAACAAGTCAAGGGCAGTAGATGACAGAAAAAAAGTTTAGAGACTAGCAAGTAGATAAATTAGATTTGTAATATCATATACTATCAATACACTTTATCTCTTGATACTATATAAACACCCATAAAAGAAAAAAAAATTGACCAGAAAAGGTCAAAAAATTTTATGTGGATTTTCTATATCATGAGGGTACCATGCCCCTAATCCCTGACATGTAGAAAGGATAACTATTACTGAAATAGTGTTAGAGCAAAGTCATACTAATCATTACAATGTTATCCAGAGCTAGAATATCCTTGAGTGAACTTTGTGGATCCCGGTGTACATATATAAACATCTCTACCTTGGGTTCCTGAGAAGTACTGTGAATCAGGATGCCATTTTCATTTTTACAATAAAAAAATCATCTCTTGTTTGAATCAGATCTTATGGAAGGATTACAGAGGAAATGTAAACACACAGAAATGTGCACTATGGATATGTATGTAGGAATGAGGAAATTCAAATCCATTTTTAATTTATTCTCTGCTACTATTTAAATCTCTCCAATGAATGATTAGCTTGCTATAACCTTGTAAACAGGATCCTACGTGGTGGAATTTGCTAATTGTCATTCCTGGTACAGAAATTGCTTGTTCTCTCTTTGTGGGTGATATTGTAGAGTTGTCCTTCTTCCTGTCCTCTTCCCCTCTCTCTAGCTCCTTTAAATTAAAAACTTCTTGAGAATAGAGACCATGACTTCTGACTTGCACTATATTGGATGTCCCATAAATACTGCTGACTGATTGAACAACAGAAAGGCCTCACTCTCTTCAGGATTCAGACTGTCAAATGAAGAGAATTATGGAATTTGGCAGCACATCCTGATTTTGCTGAGTTCAGGATACAAGTGTTTATCTAGGACAGAAATGGGCTTTCACCTTTCGGCCTGTTGAGAAGCCCCATGCATGGCTTTGTTTGGAAAATGTGAGCTAAAATAGGTCTCATCTGCTTTTAATCTGAATATTAAATCATGGCCACCATCCTCTTATTTATTTAAACTGCTTAGTGTAACAGAAAGAGACTTGAGCTTTAAGCATATCTTTTCCCCTCTATGAGTTTTGTTTACTCTTTCTGCAAAGTGAAAGGGTCACTAATTGTAAGAGAAATACAAATTAAAACAATGCTGAGGTTGCTGAAGATGACCAAAAAATGGAACCAATGTTAAAGGGACTATGAGAAGACAGACACACTGATACATTGTTGGTGAAGCTGTGAATTGGGCTGACCAAGACTGACCAATTTGATAGCAATTTGAAATTATGAAGGAAGATGAATATAACAATGTAAATCTTTTTTTAAAGTGAAGCTAACCTTAAAAAATGAAAAAAAAAACAATAATAGTCCTAGGGCAAAAATGATGAAACCTCCCTCCTTCCTCACAACAGAGAGATAGGGACCTTGAAGAGGCAGAATGTTGCATACATTGTCTTTCTGTCTTTTAGTTATCTTTACATAATTTTTGTTGTTGTTGCCAGGGAGCGTTCATTTTAGAGAGGTGAGCATAAGTTGACTGTTCCAACCCATTTCTCTATCTTCCCTATGATTTTAAAGTGAAGACAAAATAAAATGATTTTTAAAAAGAAAAGGAGAGTTATATACTGAATGATTCCTAAGATCCTTTTCTGTTCTAAATCCTATGATCCTTGTGCTTTTAGGGATGAGGGGATTTTATACTTTGTGAGCTGAAAGGAAACATTGTTGTGTTTATTGTGTCCCTGGTGGTGCTACCTGGTCCTGTACCACTGCACAGTGTAAGTGGAGAGTCCCAAGATCTCAGGGTTAGGGAAGTCCTTAGAAACCATCTGGGCTAGTTTTTATTACAACAAGAATCCGCTGTACAGCTCAGATATTGTCCTACAGCCTTTGCTTAAAGACCTCTGGTGAAGGGGAACCAATTATATTCCAAGACAACCCGTCTCACTTTCAGACAAGCCTAATTATTAGGAAGGGTTTTTTTTTCCTTTTGTACAACCTAGTTTTATCCCTCTGTGCCATTTCCAATTTGGTCTTAGCTATCCCCTCTAGGACTAAAGAGAAAAAGTCTAATCCTGCTTTCTTATGTTGTTGTTGTTGTTAATTTTTCAGTCCAAAACCCCATTTAGATTTTCTTGGTAAAGATAGTGGAGTGGTTTGCCATGTCCTTCTCCAGCTCATTTTACAAATGAGGAAACTGAGGCAGAGTTAAGTGACTTGCTAGTAAGTGTAGTAAGTCTCAGCCAGATTTGAAATCATGAAGAATGAGTTTTCCTGACTCCTCATGACAGATTTTCAAATAATTGAAATCGACTATCATGCCTAATTCCAACCCCC
This sequence comes from Myrmecobius fasciatus, assembly GCA_023553655.1. Classification (NCBI taxonomy): domain Eukaryota; kingdom Metazoa; phylum Chordata; class Mammalia; order Dasyuromorphia; family Myrmecobiidae; genus Myrmecobius; species Myrmecobius fasciatus. The sequence goes on along the minus strand of JAJPUD010004654.1, from coordinate 97,546 downwards.
AGAGCTCCTGTTTTATTTTTCTTGTATCCCAATTCCAGTATTTCCATTAGTCCTCATAGAGCATGGATTTAAAACCCTATCTTACTAGCCTTATCTGTATTGTTCCAGTCCAAATAACTGTACTGTTCTGTTTCTTGAACACATCCTCACTTTTCTTCTTGTGTGTCTTTGCTCCCTCCATTCTGGGATGTCCCACCTTTTTCTCTTCATGAGCTGAATTCTCACTCTTTCTTTAAAGCTCAACTTAAAACACCTCCTCCTCCAGGGAGTCTACCATGATCCCTCTATTGACAATGACTATCCTCCTCTGGTATCACATAGCACTTGGTTTAGACCTCCTATTGTGTATTAGAGTTTTCTGTTTTTGTATTTTACTAGTCTGTGTTTTGTCTCCTAGCATACAGTATGTCTCTATACATACTGGGTGCTGAATCAGTATTTGCTGCAGGAATGAATACATTCATGACGTGAGTGAACACATGTTAAAGATGGCAAAAAGCTCTCTGTAATACTTCCTGTTTATTTGATTTGGGTTCCAAACAGTGGCTTGAAGGTGAGAGGTTTAGTAATCCATTATCACTCACCGAACACAGCCTGGTGCCCTGTTTGCTTATGTCTGAGACACTGTCTGTCTCAATTAACAGTTCCTAGGAACTTGGATAGAATCACTGACCCAGCATGGACTAGTGTCCCCCCAGATCTATGACTCCCCTCATTCCTTGTATTCTCAGAGGTCAGTTTTGTCATCTAGGTTTCTTTGCCTGGTTTGGGTTTGGTTTGGGTCTATCTATTTTGATAAATTTCTTAGATCTTTGTGGTTCTGTCCAAACACAATATTGCCACTTTAAAGCGCCCAGCAGTGCCATAACCTCTGTTTCTGGGACAGCTGGTTTATTTAATGAAAACCCTGCCTTTGTTGGTCGTTAGCCAAACTGGCTGTTATCAGAAGTCCCCAAGCAGAGCAGGCAATATATCAGTCCAGGGTAAATCATGTGGCACCTATGGAACAGCAGCTTCCTCCTAATCTGAAGTGTCCATCTCTCTGCCACTAACTCCTAAATTTGCTCACAGAGTTCAAAAGAGTGTTTGGGAGAGCTTCTCCACAGACTTGCCCCTGTGCAAATTTGTGTTCCCCAAACTAGTTGCATTTGGGTCTGCTCTTTGTCATCATATCAATAGGAATGTCTATTTCCTTCAGTTTTGATGATTACAAGGCACTTTTCTCACATACCACTGTGAAACAAGGAAAACGAGGATTATTAGTTCCCATATTATAAATGAGAAGACTAATTTAATTTGCCTAGGTGATAAGTGTGAGTCAGAATTTAAATCCAGGTCTCCAAGATTTGTTCCAGCATGGTGTCTATTGTAACACAATGAGTAGAAAGAAACATATGGAGACTCAGTATATAATAGAGCATTGGACTTAAGTCAGAAGAACTTGAGTTCAAATCCAGCCTCAGACACTTGCTAGTTAAATGAATCTTGGCAAGTCACTAAATTTCTTAGTCTTGGTTTTCTCATTTGTAAAAAGGGATAAATTGCTTCTCAGGATTGTTGTAAGGATCAAATGAGATAATATATATAATATTGGAAACCTCAGAGTGCTATATATTTGCTTGTTATTATTGTTAGACACTTCCTTGGGCTGTAATTACATTCCTGTTAAGCTTTCAAAACAGCATCTTTATTTACTCTTTAACATGAGATTTTTCTGGATGGTGTTATAATAATTGCAATTCATATCTGTCTAGCACTTTAGTCTACAAAACTCTTTCCTCCAAATGTCCTGATTGATGAAGGTAGTGCTCTTATTGCAATTTGGAAACTTAGATTTCAGAAAGATTAGAGAATTTCCTAGAATGATTTAGATAATAAAGATCAGAGCTCAGGATTTGAACCCATCTATATGAAGGCCAGTGCTGGTTCCAGTATTACACCACACTGGATGGAAGATGCTGGATTACTTAACTTTTTTTTCACAAGTGTACCTGGCTTTTTCCAAGTTGCTGTATAGTATATGGGAAGTAGTGGATTAGTACATTGGACCTGGAGAGTCCAAGTGCTATCATAAACATTTACTCTTTGTGGACAAATTACTTTCCCTCTTTCTACTCTTAAGTTCTCTCATCTGTGAAATAAAGACAACAATAATATCTACTTCCCAGGAATTTTGTGAGGATCAAATAAAATCACTTTGCAAACCTTAAAGCACTATATAAATGCTAGTTATCATTAGTCTGTTTAACTGTATGGGGGCAGACTTGGCAAAGTGTTCCTCAAGGTTATGAGCAGGTAGAGCCTTGAACTTGACTTGTAGCTTTTCTGGGCATCCCTTTCTTATAAATGATATCCTCTGGGTTTATAGAAACATGTCGTTGAATAGTTTTTCCGGTTGGATTTGACTCCTCATGGCCCCATTTGAGTATGCTTGTTTGTTGTAGCAAAGATATTGGAGTGGTTCACCATTTATTTACTTCTCTGGTTCATTTTACAAATAAGAAAACTAAGAGTTTAATGACTTGCCCAGAGTCACACAGCTGGTAAGGGCCTGAGGCCTGATTTGAATTCAGGTTTTCCTGACTTCAAGCCATAGAACCTTTGAATTCTTTGGCATTATAAAGACTAGCTCCATCTCTTGCCTAGGGGAATTCGGTCTATTATACTTAGTGCCTTCCAAATAATAAGGATTCCTTGCATTGATACAGTCTGTTCTAGTTTACATACAGAGTATCTCACTTTTATTCTCAATATGCAAATATAAAAGTGTACACAAAATAAATACAAGGGATTACTATTAGCCAAGGAAATCAGGGAAGGCTTCCTGTAGAAGTGGCATTTAAATTTCATTATGAAGGCACCTAGAGATTCTTGGATTGTTGTGAAGAATGCATTTTGTAAACCATAAAGTGCTTTATAGAAAAGGTATTTTTACCATCATCCTCCTTTTCCTCATTGGGTACATGCAATATTTTGCAAAATCTGAGAGTGCTCTGCCAACCTGAGCTCTAACAATGTATTGTTACTTCTATGTTATATTATACTGTGTTTTCTCTTCTTGCTGAAAATGCCCAGGGTTAGATCCCTGACCTGACAGGCCTGTTTGTCTCCTAGATCACCCAGCAAGCCTTCAGAACCCATCCAGATTGCGGACTCCACCTCCTCCACTGTCTCACGCCCACACCCCCAACCAGCATCACGCAGCCTCCATCAACTCCCTGAATCGAGGCAACTTTACGCCACGCAGCAACCCCAGCCCAGCACCTACAGACCACTCTCTTTCTGGAGAGCACCCCATCGGCCCTCCAGAATCTGCCCATGCGCAGGACAACTGGTTACTCAACAGTAACATCCCCCTGGAAACCAGGTAGGTCTGATACCTCATCCCTTGGGCAGTCCTCAAATTCCCAGAGTCAGAGGGCCAGAGACAGAAGCTGCCCTGCTAATTAGAGCAGGGGTGCCAATCTGATAATTTGGGGAACTGAGGACAAATGGAATGGACAGGATGGCAGGAGAGGGAGGGTCTTGTATGGGCAACCTTGGAAGCTCAGGCCACATGAGATTAAGATGGATGTTGAATTCTTCCACTGCCAATTTCATTCACAGTGTGTCAGATTTAGAGCTGGAAGGGATCTTAGTGATAGGATTAAGTCTAAACTCTCCTTTTCCCAGTAAAGAAATTGAGGCAGGAAGAAATTGAGTGTTGTTTTGCTCAAGGGTCTACAGTTAATAAGTGTCTGAGGTCGGGCTTCAGCCTTCTATCTTTCTCATTCCAAGTGCATCTCTGTCCATTAGGCAACTCTGCCTCACAGTTCATTTTTATTTGATTCAGCAAACCTTCATTTAGTGTATTCTGAGGATCAGAATTTCTTAAATTGTGGATTGCAATACCACATGAGGTCTTGTAACTGAATATGAGAGTCACAAAATTATGATTTATTATCAGTAAATGTTTGATTTGAAAATCTATTTTATATTCCTATATATACCTGGGGTTACATAAAAATTTCTCAGCTGAAAAGAGGTTGTGAGTAGAAAAAGTTCAAGAAGTCCCACTAGAGATAAGTGTCAGTCCCTGCCTTCATGGAACTTTTGGGTAGGTGAGGGATAAGACATAAAGACAAATATTTATAAACCACAGAAATATATGAAAAATTTATCATGGAAGGACAAATAAAATGCTCTATAGGGACTGAGGAGAAGGTTACGCTTTTTTTGAAAATCTGATTTGGAAAATACACTCTTAAGAGCAACATTTATAATATTGATCAGTGAGCTGAAACTCCAAGAAATTAAGTAATTTGCCCATCATCATACAACCAGCCACCAACTTCTGATTCCAAGGCCAGTCCCCTTTTCTATTATATGGCCCTACATGGAGAACCTCAGGCTGCTTTTATATACTCTACGTATTCAGAGAATTAGAGGAAGGTCTCCACTGGATTGGGTGGATGGATGCTCTGTGGAGGGCTTCTGGAGAGACATAGTTTAGAATCATGAAGGATGGCTTCCTCACATCCATCAGGTTCTGAGTCAGTTGACACTGAAGCCCAAGAAATATCTCCTTATGTTTGCCAGATTTCAGATAATTTTAGAGCCCAAACTTTTCATTTTATAGATGAGGCAACTGAGGTCCAGAGATATAATGGGATCTGCTCAGGCCATAGAGTCAGAAAGGTCAGAATTTTCATATGCATCTCTGGATTCCAAGTCCACAGTTCTTTTCACTACATCATCACTTCTAAGATCACAAATCTAAAACTGAAATGGACCTCAGAGGCCATCTAGTATAATTTTCTCATTTTGCAGATGAGGAAACTGAGACCAAAAGACCTTTAAATGACTTGTCCAATTTCATACTGATAACTGTCATCAGAGATGGATTTGAAGTCCTGGTCCTATAATGATTAAGCCATGACACCTAAGAGGAAATTTGCTGGAAGAAAAGAAAGAAGAAAAGGTAGACTGAAGGAAGGGAAGGAGGAAGAAAAAAAAAAGGAAGAGAGGAAGGAAGGGAGAAAGGAATAGAGGAAAAGAAGAAGGAAAGGAAAAGGGAATTAAGGAAAGGAAGGAAAGAATTAGGCAAGGGAAGAAGGAAGGAACAGAGGGAGGACAAGAAGAAGGAAAGCAAAAGGGAAGGAAGAAGGAAGAGAGAAAAGAAGAAAAAAAGGAAAGAAGGAGGAAGGAAGGAAAAATAAATTTATTAAGCCCCTACTATGTGCAAGCCACATGCTAAGCACTTTACACATAGTGTTTCATTTGATCCTTACAATAACCCTGGAAGGTTGGAGCTCTTTTTATCATCCTCATTTTGCAGATAAAGAAACTGAGGAAGACACAGATGAGGTGATTTGGGGAGGAGCATACAACTAGTAAGTCTCTGAGGCCATATTTAACTCAGTTCTTCCCTGCTCCAGGCCTAGGGCTCTACCCACTTTTCCACTTAGCTGCCATGGAAAAAAAAACTTTAAGAAACAATCCAAAACTAAAAAATGTAACCAGTTTCATATGTTAAAAGTGTTTTTATTTCTTTATCTTTGGAAGAAGAGGATCAATAACCTATTTAAGGAAATGAAATAAATCAATACATTGAAAAGATTTACTCATCTGGTGAAACCTGGCATATAACGATCGTACTTGTGCTTGCTAATGCAGAAAACATGGCTCCTGTTAGACCTTAATGAGAAGATCAAGGATTGCTGGGTTTTTCTCTCTCAGAATAGTTCTTCAGTAAGAATGCTATCCAGAAAACTTGCATACCAGCCACTTAGTCGATATTGCTTCTGTTATTGGTGTACACTGGTTCCCTGCATGCTTCCTCCTTTTCTGTGATCATTAATAGTATTGGATAATTGTGTGTCATTCATGGCCTTACGTAGCCTAATCAAATCTCCATTATTGAAAATGTGTTCATTGAATTACTGCCCACGGCTGTAGCAAGTGATCGGGCGTTCAGTGTTCCAGATTTGTCCAAGAGATCGTGAGAACTGAGCGGTTTGTTTTGTTATTAGCTTGTGCCATTCACAGGAGGGAAAACTCCCAGTGAAAAGTCATCTCTGTAACCCCTTACCCTGGTCCTCTATGGGAAGAAAGCAGGCTCCATTTGTAGGATCAGGAGCTGCTCAGGACCTGAGACATATCAGATGGTCCTTTTATACAGAGAGCTGAGACTCATTAAGGCTATGACTTGTTCATGGTGACATACGTAGAGAATAACAGCAGAGGTAAGATTTAAGCTGGGATATTCTATTTAAAAATTTTTATTAAAGATTTTTAATTTTCAAAAGATATCTTTGATAATTTTTTAACAATAGCCCTTGCAAAACCCTTTGTTCCAATTTCCTCCCTTCTCCCTACCCCCTCCCCTAGATAACAAGTAGTCCAATATATGTTAAAGATGATAAAAATATATGTTAAATCCAATATATGCATACACATTTATACAATTATCTTTAAGCTGGAATATTCTGCCACTCAATCATGCTACCTCTTAAGACTGAAATTCTCCCTCTGGAGCTAATTGTCTGTGTGACCTTACACAAATCCCTTCACCAATCTGGCTCTCAGTTTCCTTATCTGACGTGTAAGGAGGGAGGGTGGTCAGGATGGCTTCTGAGTCACCAAAGGTCTGTCAGGGAAGAACAGTGGCCTTGGAAACAGGGAAACCTGGGTTCTATGGCCAGCACTGTCCCTGGCAAGGTTTATGAGTCAAGTCTTTCAGAGAATCAATTTCCTTATTTATAAAATGGGGATAATAAAAGCAGATACAACCTACCCCTTAGGAATGTTGTGAAAAGAAGGTTTGAAATGGTAAAGCACCATTTAACTATGAATCATACTGTGACCACTCTGGTCCCTATTTTCCTTATCCTTCGGATGGGGAAAATCATCTTTGTACTCCATCACTCACAAAGATGTTAAGTGAAGAAAGTGCTTTATAAACTGTCAGGCACTATAGAAATGCAAACCACTTTGTTATCATTGTCCACTAGAGCGTAGGAGAACCTTTTTCAGGTGTTTAGCAAACAAGTTCTGCAAGACAGGTTGAGAGCGGCTATAATAGTCAACAGGTTTCCAACTGGCTTAAGTGGAATTAAATGTTTTTCTCCTTCCTGATTTCCAGAATTTGTAAAGTCAAATGATTAGAAATGGGGATGCATTGTTTCTGTATTTAAGAGAGCATCCGACAAGCATCTGAAGCCCTACCCATCTCCATGGCAACAGGGAAGTAAAACATCCCCATTACTGCTGCATGGGGACCACAGTCCTAAATCTCTCAGCTGGATAAGTGGATGCTCTGCCTCTCAGAGTAGGCATGCATATGCAGATGATGTTCTCATTAGATTCTGGGGCTCTTCTAAACATACTGTGGAGGAGGAAAGAGAATGTGGTTGTTGATTTTAGATGGCCAGGAAAATGGGGCCACTAAGGAAGGTAGAAGACCATCCTGCTGCCATAACCACCTCCCTGAGAGTGTTGTGGAAAAATGCCAGGCAGGTTTGGATAGGACCATTGAGTCATTCATTCATGAGACACACAGACCACCCCCTCTCTATTACTCACCTCCACCCCCATCCTCATCCTTCTTTTTCCTCTCCTCTCTTTTTATTTTAACTTCCCTTTTCCCTCCTCTCTTTCTTCCTCTATTCCCTTTTTATCCTCTTTCTTCCCTTTATTCTCCTCTTCTTTCCCTCCCCTCATTTTCTCCTCTCATTCTTCCTTTCAATCCCTCCTTTCCCTTTTCCTCTTCCCCCTTTTCTTCTTCTTTAATCTTCCCTTCCTTTCTCTCTCACAAACATTTATTAAACACTTGCTTTGTATAAAAATTTCTGCTAGATTATATACAAATATATAATTTATTGTATGTTTTATTTTTATTTTTATGGTAGTAGTAGAAAATGGTGTCAGAGGTTTGAATCTTAGCTCTGTTACATGACTTTGAGCATATGAGCCTCAGTTTCCCTTACTATAAAGTGAGGGGGCTTGGCCTTTATGGAAGTTGAAGTCCCTTCCAGCCTTGCATTCAAGTTAATCCTCAGTTCCTTCCTGTTGGAGGGATGGGTGTACACCAATGGAAATTCTGTTGTTTTTTTTTTTTCAGCTCTCTGCAGTGGTGAGTTTAGGCTGGACTCTTTTTGGATGGTTTTCTGAAGGCCCTGGTTACTCTCTTGGGTCTTTCCACATCTTGGCATTAGGCTTGACAACCCAAAGTACAGCACAGTTTTGTAACCATTGCCCAGCAGAGGCTATCAGAAGGATGGAATAAACAAAGAGAAGGGAAGTGCAAGGCTGGGGGAAAGCAAGATTATGTTTTTTGATCTCCCTCTCTGTGGTGAGGCACAGTATGCTGTACTGGAAAGACCAATCAGTTTAGAATCAGAGATTTTGGTGATGGAGGTCTGGCTCTGTCTGGCTCTCCTTTTCTTCCTCAATCCTTCTTCCCTGCTTTCTTCCTCTTTATCTATTTTAGTCCTTCATCCTTCCCTTACCTTATTATTTTCTCCTTCTTCTCTTTATTCTCCCTTCTTTCCTCCTTTCCCTTTTTCTCTTCTTCCCCCTTTCTTTCTTTTCTCCTTCCTTCCTTATTCCTCTTTTCTCCTTCTCTGCTCCCTTTTCCTTTTCTTCCTTTCTTTCTTCCCCCTCTTCCCTTTTCTTCCTTTCTTCCCCTCTTCCCTTTTTTCTCCTTTTTTCTTCCCTTCATTCTCTCCCTTCCTTCATTCCCTTATCTCCATTTTCTCCTCTCATTCTTCCTTTCAATCCCTTCTTTCTCTTTTCTCTTTTTCTTTCCTGCTCTCCCTTCTCTTCTTTGTCCTTTCCTCCTTCTTCAATCTTCCCTTCCTCTTTTTCTCTCACAGACATTTATTAAACACTTACTTTGTATAAAACTTTATGCTAGATTACATATATAATGTATTATTGTATGTATTGTATATATATATATATGTATATGTATATGTACATACATGTATATTGTATAATAGATATATAATATGTACATATATATACACACATACAAACACACACACATATAACACTTAGTTGACATAGCTTCTGTCCTAATGGAACTCATAATACTAGTTGTGTTAATTTGAATTGGGCCATCTTACTTTCCCTTCCCTGAAATCTTCCCAGATTCATAGCTTCCTTTCTCCCTTGTATCATGCTCATTTGCACAATAGATGGTCTTTTTCTTCCTACTAGGAAGTGTTGTTTTTCACCTTTGAATCCCTAGTATGTACAGGATTCTTTATATCACTGGTGCTTGATCAATTTTGTTTGCCGTGAACTGAATCTGTAAAATGGGGATAATATATGGATTATGGTGAGAAAAGCTCTGCATAAGCCATCAAGTGCTCCTTAAATTTGATTTGCCAAACTATCCTCCTAGGCACAGTGAGGAAATACACTGAATCAGCAATCCTTGATCTCTTCGAGTTAGAACAGGGCCATGGAATGAAAATGGTGGGGCTAATGGCAAATCATTAACAGCTCTGAACCTCATATGTAAAATGGAGGTAATAGTATCTTTAATATTGATAGGATGAATGTGATAGTTAAATGAGATAATGTATACAGAGAATTTGGCAAACCTTAATGCCTTATATATATGTGTATATGTATATATATATGTGTGTATATATATATGTCAGTTTTATTCAGTTATTTTTCAGTCATGTATGACTCTTTGTGACCCTATTTGGGGTTTTCTAGGCAAAAATACTGGTGCTTTGCCATTTACTTCTCCAGCTCATTTTACAGATGAGGAAACTGAGGCAAATTTAGGGGAAATGACTTGTCCAGGGTCATGCAGCAAGGAAGTGCTGGAGCCCAGATTCTGTTCCCTGTACCACTTAGCTGCCCATGTCAGTTACTATTTACTGGCATCTCTGCATAGTACTTAGGATTTGCAAAGGGCTTGTAGGTTCCTTTTCTCATCTGAGCCTCAAAGGGGTAAGTCAAGAAAAGATTACCATTCCCATTTTGCCCACAGCTACTTGACCCAACTGTCCTGTGCACTGTGATACAGCCTCCTTCTTGTTCCCGAGCCAGCAGACTGAGAGATGACTTCCTCTTGGTTTGAATGAGCATGGCTTTTCATTGCTTTTTAAAGATCTTGGCTTGGTTTTCCTGAGTGCTAATGAAGGCTCTTGAGAAGCCAGTACTTTTCCAAGTGACATTGCAAATTCATTTCATTTGAGTGTAGGAACATCGATTATAGAAATGCTAAAGTTGGAAGATGCTGTTAAAGGAGTGTTCAAATGGGACAGAATCATCAAGTTGTAAACATGGGAGGTGAAATGCCATTGGGAGGAGCTTTAGGGTGCATCTCTCCTACCCTTCCCCTATTTCATAAATGTCTGAGGTCCAGACAGGGGAAGTAACTTTACAAAGATCACACAGTGAATTAGGGTCAGAATCCAATAGCTAAGAGCTAGCATTTACAAAGCAATATCCATGTTTTTTCATGTGATTCTTACAATAACTCTATAAGTTTCCTTGCCTAAGTTTCCTCATCTGTAAAGGTGCTGTTATTATCATCCCATTTTATAAATGAGGAAATAGAGACCCAGAGAAATGTAAATGATGTAAATAAATATTTATTAAGTACCTAGTATTAAGTTCCATGCACTCTGCTAAATGCTGGGAATGAAAATAAGAAAAAAGATATTTTTTGCCCTTGAGGAGTTTATGTTAATCTAATGGGGGAAAACAGTATGCAAAAGAAAAGGGGAAGGGGCAGGGTCCAAGAATCACCAAGAGATATCCATGGGGGCATGATGTTTGTGGGATCAAAACCAATCAGAGAAGCCAATGGAAATGGAAAAGATACCTCCAAAGTTCTGAACCTTCTCTAAAGGAAAGCTGCCAGTAGAATTTGTCGTTCTATTCTTTAGCCCCCCAAATAGAGGGAAGGGAAAATAAAGTAGCTGAAAAAGCATGGAATATGAAAACATGATGATGAGATTTCAGGTAACAAGCACAATCTTGGAAGCATGATGTTCTTGGAGTCCAAAGCAAGCAGAGCCATTGGTAAAATATGAATGCACAGTGTTGAGCACAGTGGAACAGAAAGACCTGAATTCAAATCTCACCTCAAGCACCTATTAGCTGCGTGACCTCAGCAGGTCATTAGAAATTACACCTTTCCTTATCTATAACATGAAAATAATGACACCGCATACAAAGATCGAGTGAGAAAACATATATATGTATGTGTGTATATGCATTGTGTTTATGTACACATACATCTACACACATATATCTATATGTGCAATGTGTATTGTATATATATATATATATATATATACTCATATAATATATGGGTGGTATGTGTGTGTATAGGTTGAGAGAGTATTAGTGTGGGGCATATAGTGATCTACAAACCTGAAAGCACTATATAAATGCTAACAGTAATTATCATTATAGGTGACTTGCCCAAAGTCACATACCTAGTAACAAGCATATAATGTAAATATATGTCAAAATTTGGGGGGGAGGGCACTTGCAATTGGAATGAAGAGATCAGAAAAGGCTTCCTATAAAAGGTAGTACTTGATCTGTGTTGTGAAAGAAGAGATGGATTCTTAGAGGTGGAGGAAATGAGGGAGTACATTCTAGGTATGGAGGAGAATGACCAGTTCAAAAACACAGAGATGAGGTATCAAGCCGGAGAAACAGAGACCAGTTTGCTTGGATTGTGGAATGAAGCAGGGAGGATTATGTATAATGAGCTAAAAAAATAGGTTGCGGCCAAGTTATGAAAGGCTTTAAAAACCAGACCAAATAGTCTTTACCCAAATTCACACAATCAGTTAATATATTGGAGCCAAAACTCACTCAAAGTCATTTTACAAAGTGCAAATTCAGCACTCTCTGAGCTTCCCATTACAGCCAATTCCCCTACCCTGCCCTATTATGAAGGTAATTTGTTTCTTGAGGCATCTATGTGGTGCAGTATATAAAACACTGGAATTTGGAGTTCTGAAGATCTTAGTTTGAATCCTGACTGAGACACTGACTAAGTGATCCTGAGCAAGTCGTATCAACTCTGCCACAGTTTCCTCATCTGTTAAAATGAGGGTAATAATAAATCTACTTCTCAGAATTGTTGTGAGGATTAAATGAGATAATAATTATGAAATATTTTTGTAAATCTTCAAGTACCATATAAATACTAGCTATTACCATCATTGTAATTATAATTATTTGAAACTTGATTATGAAGAGGTCTATCTAAATGAACCACATGTTGCCAGACTTTGCTCCTGGAGGGAAGATTGAATTTGAGATACCTCACTCAGCTTCTTGTACCACAAAACCTGAAGGCATCATCTCACCTTCCTTGATTGAGTGATTACTTTTGCCACCCCCTAGCTTGGTCGTCCTGGCGAGCACGCTGGGTACTGCTGAAAGCCAAGAGACTAAAGTCAGTGTGCAGGTCCATTATGTGCCGCCCACTGCTCTCTGCCTGTCACCCTTTGGGCCATCCCCGCTGCTTGGCTGTATCAAGAGGGAGCTTGCTGCCCAGATGCTATGTGTATCTTCCTCCTCCAGAGATACACAAAACAGAGAGGGCCTTTGTAAATGCTGGTTGTGTTGAGCTGAATTCATGTAAAGGAAATGACAATGTGCTTGCCAAAAAGTATTTCTCTGCCTGAATTACATTTCAGTTCAATGAGCAGAGGAAATTATGCCTGAAGTCAGAGCCCAAATTTCCCCTGTACTTCACCAAGGCAAATAGTGCTTTTAAAAAATTCATGTGACCCTGAAATCCCTTATATTCTACAGAATTTGTTTTGGTCCTGCTTATTTCCCAACTTAGCATAGTGGAATGAATAGGGCAGTGGCCTTAGAGTTAGGGAAACCTGGACTCAAATTTCATCTCAAACACTTGTTGGCCTGGTGATGTGGACATATCACTTAACCTCTATATTCCTCAGTTTACTTACCTGTAAATGAGGGATTTGGTCTCCACACTCATTAAGACTTCTTCTAGTCTAAAATCCTATGATCTTCCTTGCATCTCAGCACATCACCAAGATAAAAATGAGAGCTTGGGAGAATCAAACAACAGTAGAGTTAGACATTTACAACATAGAATATTAGAACCTGGCACATAGAATGGAAGAAGAGAGCTTAGAGAGTTGACAGATGAAGAAATTGATACTTACAGAGTCTTTCTGTTGGAATTTTTTCTGTGTCTCAAAACTAGTTAGCTGTGATGAGAGCCCTCCTTCAGGTGTTCATTTTCACTATGTTATATCCAATTCAATTCAATAGACATTTATTAAATGCCTTCTATGTGCAAGGCATTGTATTAGGTGCTGGAACTTAAAAAATCAAAAATAAAACAAAAATAATCCTTACCTTTTGGTAGCCAAATTAACATATACAAAGGCAAATGCAAAACATATAAGGATTGTATATATAGAATATATGCATCCTATATATGCACATGTTTGTAGCAAGTATATACATCTGTATTCATACGTGTGTGTATAAATATACATGCTATGTATATACCATATATGATATATATATTTACTATGTACATGCATATATAGTATATGTATACACATATATACATACATGCATACACATACACACTATGCATAAATGCAAAATAAATCCACTTTAGCACCTTGGCTCTAGAGTCAAATCCTAGAATAAGTTAATTAACCTACCTAGTTAATAGTTTCTTCATCTCTCAAATGAAAGTGGTTGGGGGAGCTAGGGAGCACAGTGGATAGAGTTCCAGCCTTGGAATGAGGAGGAACTGAATGCAAATTCAGCCTCAGATATTTACTAGCTGTGTGATCCTGGGCAAGTCACTTAACTCTGTTTGCCTCAGTTTCCTCATCTGTGAAAATGAGCTGGAGACAGAAATGGCAAATCATTCCAGTGTCTCTGCCAAGAAAATCCCAAATGGAGTTACAAAGAGTCAGACATGACTGAAATCATTGAACAACAACATATTTTTAAGGGTGGCAAGCTTTTTTTTTAAAACAAATATTTTATTCTCACTTAAACCCTGAGAGGTAGGATTTATTATTCTCCTTCCTTTATAAATAAGGAAAATCAGAGATAGACGTTATTGTACAAAGTCACACAGTTAATATCTGAGGCTGGATTTGGACTAGATTCTTCTTGATGTCAGGTCCAGTGCTCTATTCTATCCACTGTGGTACTTGAAACCAGCTGTTTCAGCTGGTATGTAGGATACATGTAAGGGGGAGTAATGTGGAATCAATAGAAAAGTATGAACAAAACCCAGATGTTTCAGGTTCTTTTTTCATTTAAAAAACATTTACTAATCTCCTAGTATTGCCATATATTCATTCTGCTAGAGGCTTGGGATTATAAAGATAAAAAATAATGGCTTTTGTTTTCAAGAAGTTAACAGAAGAATCTATATTTTATTTTAAGGGCCATTAAAGCTTTTTTGGCAGGAAAATGACACAGTCAGCCCTCTGCTTGAGGAGCATTCTTTTGGCAAGTCTCTGGAAGATGATTTGAACAAGACAAGAGTTTGGAAGCAGGGAGCCCATTTTGGATACTTTTGTACCAATAGAGTTGAGAGATTTGGGGGGGCCTATATCAAAATGGTGTCCAGGTTAGTGAAAAGGAGATGGAATTGAGAGATGTAGAGGTTGGCTTAATAAAGTTGATGACTAAATAAATATGCATCGGGGGAAGGAGAATGGAAGGAGGGAGAGAAGAATCAAGAATTTCTTACCAGTTGGTAGTCTAAAGCATTTTGGGAAATGCCCTTATCAGAAATAGGGCAATTAGAAGAAAAGGTTTAAGGGGGAAAGATGACTTCCAGTTTGGACATTTGAGCTAGTTTTTGCACATGAGACATCCAAATGGAGCTGTCCAGCAGACCCTAGGTGAGATGGTGTTGGAACTCTAGATATGTAAATTTGAGTATCATTATCTATGGTGAGCTAGTAATTGAACCCATGAGATTGAATGAAATCACCAAAAGAGAGGGTACAGAGAGAGAAAAGAGCCCAGCATGAAACCTTGTCTCTAATAATCATTTTGGGAACCCCTCCAATAGATTTATTATATGAAGTATTTATGAAGTGTTGTGATCTCCCTTTGTTTGAGCTGTATGCTTTCCCTCCGCCTTCTTAGTCCTTTATTAGTCCAAATATGCTGCCATTGCTTTCCCTGACTGTCCTCTTTAGATCTTATTTATACACTGTGTTGCTTTCTATCTTTCTAGTGCAATTATATAATGCATATTATCATCAGGATTGGTCTCTCTGGTTTATAGACTGTACATTTCATGAAGCTTTGTCTTATCTAAAATTTTCACCTTCCCTATTTCCAAAAGTAGTATTCTACAGCAGCACATTCTTATTAAAAGTTTGATTTGTTAAATAAATTATTATTCAGTTGAAAATAGACCAGGCTGAGTGGATGAAAGAGGCACAAATCCGATGTTCTTAAGAATATAATCATGTACCAGGCAATGATACAAAAACTGGGCATTATAACCCTGTTTTGTTCAGTGTTTTTGACAATGACATGGACGAAGACATCAATGACACGGTTATTAAGTTTGTAGATGATGTGAATCTGGGATGCAAAGTTAATAGCTTGGATTATAGAAGCCAAGATTTTAAAAGACCATAACCAAGTGGAACAATTGACCAAATTAAGACTGTGAAACTTGAGGGGGGCAAATATGAGGATCTCTACTAGGGCTGGATGTTGGGATACAGAATGGGGATAGGAGATGGGGAAAGGGGGCAAATAGGGAATGTTTTGTGGATAGCAGAATGGAGAGTTCTCTGACATAGAGGGATGCCAACTCAAGTCAGAAAACCTTGGCAGGTGAAAGAAAAGGGGCGTTGTTCTCAATTTTGACATTCTTTTTTTCTGAAAGAGTGGCTTTTGGTGGTTGGAGGCTACCAAAATAACACAGAGTATAAGGAGCCAACCTATTGCAGTGAAGTAGGGCAGAATTATACATTAAAAAAGGAAGCAGGTTTTAGAGCAGGTGGTGAAATGATCCCTCAGGGGAAGCAAGAGACCTGAGTTCTAATTCTCCCATTTACTGTCTCTATGATTTTGGACAAGTCATTTATTTTCTCTGGCCTTGGTTTTTACACATTTAAAATGAGGTCATAAAACCGTGTGACTTCAGCATAGTGGAGTTAGAAAATCCAGATTTCAAACCCCAATGTGAAACTTATGGGTTAGTCACTTTTTTTTTCTTTTTCTTTTTCTTTTTCTGATGCAGTTGGGGTTAAGTGACTTGCCCTGGGTCACACAGCTAGGAAGTGTTAAGTGTCTGAGATCAGATTTGAACTCAGGTCTTCCTGATTTCAGTGCTGATGCTCTATCCACTGAGCCACTTAGTTGCCCTAGGGTTAGTCACTTCTGAATCTCAATCACATTATCTGCAAAATGGGGTTAACAATTCCCAGAGTAAGAATCTCCTGGCTAATGAGAGGCTCAAATGAGATTTTGCAAACTTGAACTTGCCATATAAAAATCAGTTATTATTATTGATTTTTGTCTTTGGAACTGCTCTAGGCACTAGGTATACAATCACATTAAGTAGGTACTTAACAAAGGCTTGTTGATTAATTGGTTGGTCTTTCTATAAGAATCAATTGCTTTAAAATTTGAGGTAGTTCTATGACAGAGTGGTAAACTTAGTAGTGGAGAAGACCTACTTTCAAATTCTGTCTCAGACATTAAGTAGCTGTGTGTAATCCTAGGCTGTGTGATTGCTTTTTATATATGTCTTTGTATAAAGTATCTTTCATAACCTTTCTCAGCCTCAGTTCCTTCCTTTCCCTGTAAAATAGGGATAAAAATAATACTCACTTCATAGGATTACTATGAGAACCAAATGAAATAACATGGGTAAACTTTAAATCTCTGCCTAAATGCTAGCTATTATTATTTATTTAATACCTTCTAAGGTATCTTCCAATTCTTTTAAATTTTTTCAATAGTTCTTTATTTTTCAAATACATGTAAAGACAGTGAAACTTTAGTTTTTGTAAGACTGTGTTCTAAATTTCTCTCTTACCTCCCCCTCTCTAAGACATCAAGTAATCTCATATAAATTAAATATGTGAAGTTCTTTTAAACATATCTTCATATTTGCCATGTTGTACAAGAAAAAACAGACCAAAAGGGGGGGAAACTATGAGAAAGAAAACAAATAAAAAGTGAAAATACTGTGTTTTGATCCATATTCAGTCTCCAAAGTTTTCTCCCTGGGATGCAGATGCCATTTTCCATCACAAGTCTATTGGATTTGCCCTGCATCATCCCCATTGTTAAGAGCCAAGTCCATAACAGTTGATCATCAAATAATCTTGTTACTGTGTATAATATTCTCTTGGTTCTGCTCACTTCACTCTAGCTACTGTTATTATAACCTTTCTTGTTTGTAATTCTTTCTAAAAAGAAATCACTGTCCTAAGGACTATTTAGATGATTAGATCATGGAAACAGATTATATGAAGACCCAATTTGAATGGTGCCTTATGGCTTGGTGTCATATTCCCACTTTTAGATTGGAATCTCTAGGAAGGCAGAAAATGTTTTAATGGCAGGAAGCCCATTGTCTGTAACCTTCATTTTCATTGTCTGAAGATGACACAGTGGATAGAGCACTGGGTTTGGAATCAGGAAGACTCCTATTTATTAGTTTAACTTCAACCTCAGACACTAACTAGTTGTATGACCCTTAAGGTCACTTAATGCTGTTTGTCTTAGTTTTCTCATCTGTAAAATGATCTGGAGAAGGAATTGGCAAAACACTCCAGTATCCTTGTCAAGAAAACTCTAAAGCCTAAAAATTGTTTATTGTTAGAAAAAAATAATAAAGTTTATTTGGAAGAATAAAAGGTCTGGAACTTAAAAAAACAGGCAAAAATATGTAAAGGAAGTAGATTCAGAAGTATTGCTGTATTTTTATTTCTCATTTTGTATTTGTTTAAAATTTTAAAAATTTATTTAAAAAATCTTTTATAAAAGCATAGCATAGCCATAAAGCCTTTTTGATATAATTAAAATGTAGCAGAAATTTATAATAGCTTTTTAATTTTTCCTAATATATGCAAAGATAGTTTTCAACATTCACCTTTGTAGCAAAAAATAAAAATAAAAAAAATATGGGGACATGAAGAATTACCTAGGACTGAACAACAATACTCTCACAGATGAGGAGGAAGAAAGGAAAGGAGGGAGAGAGGAAGGAAGGATGAAAAAAAGGAAGGAAAGAGGAAAGGAAGTAAGGGAGGGAGGGAAGAAGGAAGAAATAAAGGAAGCTAGGAAACAAGAAAAGAAGGAAGGAAGGAATAAAGGAAGGAAACAACTAATAAGTATCTACTATGTGCTAAAGTATGCAAGTATGTGGCTACTATGTGCTAAATATTATTACATTTGAGCCTCAAACAATCCTGGGAGGTAGGTGCTATTATTACCTCCATTTTACAGTTGAAAAAAGAGACAAATTAAAAAGTGATTTGTCCGGGGTCACACAGCTAGTAAGTATCTGAATTTGAATTCCGGTCTTCTTGATTCCAAGTCCCCTCACAGGTTCTACTTTTCTACTTTCCAACTGCTAAGTGGAAAGGGAAGGTTAAAAAAAACCCCCAGAGGAGGCTTTGATTTGGAGTGGAGGAGGATGCTCTATAGCATGAGATCCTTCTCCTCCCCTTCCATTCCTCACTGACATTACATGGAGTCAGAGAGAACCCAGAAGAGAGGAGGGAAGGGGGGACACCTTGAGAGCTGACTCTCAGCAAAGTATTTCAGGGCTCTCAGGTGTGTCTGTGCCCAATTTGGATATGAACTAACATTTGTGGGACCCAGTAAAGTCAGACACCAGGCAATAGCTTTCCTTTCACACTTTGCAGCATGTGCAACTTAATTGATTTCACTGGGACTATCTGATTAATAACCTGTCAGGAATGTTGTCTGATGAATTAGAAAAAAAAATACAACCTCAGGGGAAAGCACCCCCAGTGTGTGAGCTCCAGAGTGCCCATTAGCAGACCTGGTTGGGAATTGGAGAGATGGCTTTATGGCCAGATCTCCTCTGTGAGGAGAGTTTGAATCGAGGGGCAGCCTGACCTCCCCCTAAACTGCTGCCTATCCAGGTGATTGTCTGCCAAGTCCAGACTCTCCCCATTCAGCCTGCAGCTCTCAGGCCTACAAACACTAATACTAGCTCACTTTCCTATACTGTTTCCCCTTAGACGAAGAGCTTTTCTCTTATTGAATCTGTAAAGTAGATAGTACTGGTCCCCCTTTAACTGAAACCCATAGGGTTTTCCACATCTGTCACTGAATTCTGGTCCCTTACAATAATTCCTCTGTGTGTGTGTGTGTGTGTGTATTTTGTTTTGTTTTGTTTTTTTTTATTGCCTGTGTTTGACAAATGAGCAGAATGAAAATTAGAGCAATTAATTGATCAATCTGGGATCTCCTAGCTTCCGTATTACTGAGGCAAGAATTTAAACCTGGATCTCCCCACTTCAGGCCCAACATTCCACCCACCATATTGCTCTGCCTCTCAAGAGCTTAAGCCAAAGGGTCAAATCCATTTGTCTACTTTAAATCTTTCACAAAAGCATTTTACCTGCCTTAATGATCATTGCTATCAATTTTTGCCTTTCCCTTATAGAATATCTTTGCATAAAATTCCTTTATTTCGTTTGAGATACAGCATTATATAATTGATTATGCTTTTATAACTGTAATAAAATTTTTTTAAATAGAATAATTCATTTCTGGGCAAAATTTTGAGAAAGAAAGCTAGTCTTCAATTACTAGTTATTACTGCTACTACTAAGTATTACTATTATTACAATTGCATAAAGAGTTTTTTCTTGTGTCTGGGTCACTATACACACACAAATACATATAGATAGATGTAGGTAGGTGGCCCTTTTTTTTTTTTAAAAATTTTTGGTATTTATTGAAACCCTGATTTGTATTTCATTTATCTTTTGCAGATAGTTAATCCAATATAGAGTATAATTATATTTAGTTTATACTATACTTTTTTCTATTAAGAACAGAAAACAAGACTTTTACCAGGAAGTATTTGCCTCATTGGAGAAACATAATCATACAAAAATGCCAGAATTGGTAACAAAAGAGCTTTGGATTTGAGGTCAGGAGTCACAAGTTCAAATTCTGATCCTGCTATTTTTTGTTCCTTGTATAGCTTGGGCAAGCTGATTTGGATTTGTGAGTTTCTATAAAATGGGCTAATACTTGCACTGCCAATTTTACAGGGTTGTCAAAGCTGTATTCTGGGATCCCTGAAGTGAGCAGGTCATCTCCAAAATGCCTTCCAGCCCTAATCCTCTCTGAATTTAGAGGAGTGGAGACTAAAACCCAGGGCTTTTGACTTCCTTTGTCTCTGGCTGCCCCCCCCCAAGGGTCTCTCTAGCACAGTGCTAGACTGCTGGGGCTCTGCAGTGCAAAGTGAAGAAGAGGATTGGTAATGGGAAAAACAGTGATCCTGGGATCTGAAACCTAGATTTGAATTTTGACTTTAATTCTTGTCAACTGCCATTATCCCCATTTTACAGATAAGACATAATTTGAGGACATTCAACCAGTAAATTTTGGAGCCCAGACTGCAGCCTAAGTCTTTTGTGTCTCCTAGTATATCCTTCCAGCACTCCACCTGCTTTTTCTAGAAAAATAAAATACTTAAATGTTTTCTATTGTGAGCAGCTGTGGAAATTGTCTACTGAACATCTGGCCAGTTTTTACAAGAAATGATAAGAGAATAGAGTAGAATAAAATAGAGTAGAAAAGAAAAACTCTCCCTTAGTCATAGAACCTGAAAATGTTGGTGCTTAGAAATCAACCCTGTAACTTTACACATGTGAAGGACAGTTAGAGGGGATATGACATGCCTTAGGGGACACAGCTAAAAATCGGGACTGTGAAATTTGATATTTAATAGAGTGTTTCTTATCTAAGAGCTGAAGCTCTCTAAATGATTAAATAGCATGAATTCAGAAAACAAAAACAGGTCTTTATTTCAGTGAAATTAAAACATCCCTGATTTTGTGGGTGTCAGTCCTTCCAACAAGAAGGCAGATCCTCACGTCCTATGCCTTTGTCAATGTGTTCCATGTGTTGCCATGGCCAGGAAATTTGGCCTCTGATGGGCAACTCTCAGCTAATGGGCTTCTCTGAACTTTGCCAGGCAAGACCTTGGACAGCAGCTGCACAGTCTGTCACCTGGCCAGGGCTCAAAGCTTTTCAGATTTCGGGAGGCCTGCCTAAGCTTCTGCTGCCCTGATATTGCCTTCAGGACCCCAGCTTTCCCTCCTCTCCATAATAAGACATCAGAGCAGGATAAGAGTAATACTAGAGGTGGGGAAATGACAGTAAAATCCTTGTGAATCCCCAGCTTTTTCAGCTAGTGTTAAATATCAAAGGGGCCCTGAATTAAAAAGAGTGGCTATTTCAGAGCAACACATGACACATGCTTCATTCAGTCTAGCTTAGATCCCCTTGGACAGTCACATAATTTTTAAAATAGATCATTACACAACTACTTTGTTTTTGCATTGTATTACTTTGAGGTTGTCTCAAATGTCTAGCACTTTTGAGGAAGTTGTATCCTGAAAGGATTTTAAGGTGCAATTTAAAATCCCCAAGAGCCAAGTCCCGGACTGGTGACGCAGGTTAAGTTCGGAGATATTCTAAGGGGAACTTGTCTGGCATCCGGACTGTGGGCACAAATCCCCCTAGGGAGGAAATAGAAGTGTGTGCTTGCTGTATTGATGAAAACATTGATAAGCTTCCTTTTGTACAGTGTGTCTCAGTTTGCAAAACGTTTTGCTCCTAGGAGAGAGATAGGGAGTGTTGGTATTACTGCTATAATTTGAAAGATGGAGAAATGTGATGATATTGTAATGATAGTAATAATAGTTCACTTTCCCATAGCACTTCTGGATTCACATAGCAGATCTTTGACCAGAGGCCTGTGAGATAAATAGTCAAGAATTATTACTCCCATTTTATAGGCCAGGATACTGAGACTCAGAATTTAGAGCAATTTGCCTCAAGCTTGACAAAATATTTAGCAGCAGCATAGCTGGAATTTGAAAATTGGTCCTTTGATATCACATCCAGGACTTTGAAATAACACTGTTCTGTCTTGCAACAGGAGATCTCAGGAAGCAGCTTTGTAAATAAAGATAGTATTTGAGGCTCTGCTCACTAGGAACTTACTATTTCAAAAACTTTGACAGCCTGCTCTTAAAAGTCATGGAATCACTGTCTACCACATTTATGTTCATTTTTAAAAAAAATGTTAAGATTTATGGATTTATCTGGCATATTTTTTAAAATTCACTCAAATCTTCAATCATGAAACAATGAAATATACTGGCAGGTACATAGAATTTGGGTCAGAAGACTTGAGTTCAAATTACTTTTCTACTACTTAATGCCTGTGTGATATAAGCTAAGTCATTTAACTCTTTCTCTCTCAATTTTCTAATCTATAAAACTATAATATACCTATCTTTCAAGGTTGTTGTGAAAATCAAATAAAAAAATCTGTAAACAAAAAGTATTTTTCAAACCTTCAAGCATTATATAAATGCTGGCCATTATTCTTAGGATTATTCTCATTGTCATTAGCACCCGACACCATAAGGTTTTTAGCATGCAAAGATAAATCACATACAATTCTTAGGTGGTCTCAGTCTATACACTTGGCTCTCTTTGACCACAGACTGATGAATTTGTATCATGCTACTGATTTGGGGATGGCTACCACAGATTTATAAAACCTAGCAAGTTAAGGCTTTGAAATGAGTCTTGGTTTAAGACTTAGAGGTGTGGAGGGGACAGTGGCCAACTCTACAGAAAATGACATGGAAGGCTCACTGGATTAATGAAATAATCTTGAGCAACTAATTTTATTTCTGGGAGCCTTAGATTCTTCTTTGGAAGATGAATTATCAGGCCCCTTCCAGCTTTATTCTGTGATTCTGTAGGCAAGGTATACTGTCCAAAGGGACAGATTTCAGTCATTTTATTGGCTGACTGCTCACATTGTCCATTGATAGATGGTATGGTGTTATACAAAAATCAATAAATTTAGATTTGTAAGACTTGTTTTCAACTACAGGAACTTGAGTTAAAGGGTTCCTCAAAAGCTGTCTCTTCCAACCTGTACCTAAATACAACTACTGTCTACAGCATTCCCCCAAAGTGGTTGTTTTGGCCAGTGACTGAAGACCTCCAGCAAGGCAAGAAGAAAGAATAGGATTATTTCTACTTCACTCTGGACCCTGTGACTTCTTTCTTCTCTGTGTTGTTGTTGCTGTAGGTAATTGGGATTCAGTGACTTACCTCGAGTCACATAAATACCAAGTGTCTGAGGTCAGATTTGAATTCAGATCCTGTGACTTATGGGACTGGTGCTATATCCATTCTGCTACCTAACTGCCCCTTATGATGTCTTCCTATTTTTTAAATAATAGCTTTTTGTTTTCAACTTTCACCCTTGCAAAATCTTGTGTTCCAAATTTTTTTTCCCTCCCTTTCCCCCACCTTCCCACATCTAGACAGCAAGTAACCCAGTATAGATTAAACATGGTGCAGTTCTTAGGATGTCTTTTTTAAACGCAGCCTGTGAATTTTTTGAGTTGCTATCCTATAATTTGGATTCAGATCTTGTTCTTATAGTCCATTCCAAAGAGTCCCAGATGTTTACTAACTAGGTGACCTTGGACAAATTAGTCCCCTTCTCTGGGCCTCTCAGTTTCATCATCTATAAGAAAAAGGGATATTTGGACTATATATTCTTTAGTCTTTCACATTTCATGATTTCACAAGACAAAGAAACCTTTCTCAAAACTGACTATTCTGCTATGTGTATTCTATTTATGCTCAATAAGTACCACAAGTTGTATTTTTAGAGATCTTTATTTAAAAAAATAGGCAAACTTGAGTTAACAAATTGGCTTCATCCATAAAAATTTGGAGGCACCTACTAACTGTAGAAGGCTCAGTCTTGGCGCCTGTTAAATTCTCCAAGCTTGTGAAAGGCAGATATGTGGGGTTAACATTTTAGTTCTGCTAAACGTGAAACAAATAGACATCTCAGTCCTGATTTCAGATTTCGTATTAGGGGCAACTTCTTAACAATTGAAGCTTTTCCTCAATGGAGTTAGTTGTCTTGTGAATTAACAAATCAACTAATCAAGAATTTTTTAAGCACTTACTATATACCATGCAAAGTTTTAAGTCCTGGGGATACAAGTGAAAAACAAACAGTCTTGTCTTTTAGGAACTTGCATCCTAATTTGGAAGAAAACATGTAAATACAGGATATCCCAGAAGTCTTAGTGCAGCTAAAACCACATTAAGACTTATAGGATACTTTGTATATTGTTTGTTTTACATGGTATCCCTTAGAAACTATTCAGTATGTATATGAGTATAGAGTTACTTTAGAGAAGAAAATAGAGGCACTAGGGAGACCTTGAAACAACTCTTGTATAAGATGATCTGGGAGCCCACTCTAGAAGGCAGCCAGGTATTCTAATATTAATTTTATCTTCTGTGGCACAGTGGATAGAACAGTGGGCTGGGAATCATACAGATTTATCTTCAAGAGTTCAAATCTAGCTTCAGACACCTACCAGCTGTGTGATCCTGGACGGGTCACTCAGCCCTGCCAGACTTAAGTTTCCTCAGCAGTGAAATGAGCTGGAGAAGGAAATAGCAGACTACTCTAAAGTTTTGGCCAAGAAAACCCCAAATGGAATGATGAAGAATTGGACACAACTAAAAAACAACTAACTGAACAACAACATGGATATTCATAAGAAGTATCAGGTTGGCCAATTTTTAGGGACTATGGTGTTCGGTGTCTCGGTCTGAACTCCTGAGTGACCCGGGTCTTATATGACCAGCAAAGCCTGGTCACCTGAATAGCGAAGTCGGTATTTCTTTAAGGATGGAGAGGTATTTTGGAGCAAATGGGAGAGGTCCTTGGTCCCTTGTGAAAGGATCTAATTTTG
This sequence comes from Myrmecobius fasciatus, assembly GCA_023553655.1. NCBI lineage: Eukaryota > Metazoa > Chordata > Mammalia > Dasyuromorphia > Myrmecobiidae > Myrmecobius > Myrmecobius fasciatus. Next base: position 72,494 of record JAJPUD010004654.1, on the reverse strand, counting down.
AATCCCAGTTCTACTACTAGCACGTGATATTGAATAAGTCATTTTATGGCTTGAGACCTCAGTTTCCTCATTTATAAAATGAAATGTGTTGTCCTGGAACACCAGTGATCCTAATCCTTGCTCTGTTGAGAGCTAATTGTGTGGTTTTGGTCAAGTCATTTTACTTTTCTAAACTTCAGTTTTTCTATAAAATGGTACTAATTTGCATTGCAACACTTGCTTTTCATGTTTGGCATGAAGACATGACTTCATAAACCTTAGGATATCATAGAAATATAAGTTTTCAGTATACAAAGGGCTTTCCTTGCCCCAAACCTGTAATACAATTACTGTTATAACAGTATTAACTCAGGGCTAGAGAGATCAAAAGATTGAGCTATGTCATATAACTCTTTAGAGTCAGAATTAAAACCTGACTGAATCCAAAGCTCTTTCCTCCATCTCATGCTCCTTCTCAGTAATCATTCCAAAGTTAGAAAGATTTCAAGCTTTGAACTGCACCAGCTTGGGACTGAAGACTTGTCCAACTCCCTTTGGCCCCCAGGAGATCGATTTTGGCCACTACCAAAGTCTGGAGGGGCTGTGATCTACTTGAGTGGAGGGGGTAACAGCCCTGATGAAATCCTAGATCATTGAAGTATTACGATGTGTCTGTATATATCTATATGTATAGCAGCAGCCTATACATATGAGCATTTGCATAAAGCCCTCATTTGAATTCCATGTCCGGCTGCAGTGACACTTTAGCCACTTGATTTTTGTTTTGTTTTGTTTTTTGTTTGTTTGAAACCACACTTCATAGATGCATGACTCACTGGCTTCATTCATGTTTCCATATGTATGTAGAAACATAGCGAAGCAGACATTCCTAGAGACTTTGCAGGACAACCTCATTGAGATGGACATTCTCACCTCCTCCCGCCATGATGGTGCTTACAATGATGGGTATGTGACACTCTTGCGCCCTTCCTCTTCCCTATGCCCTTGCTTTCCATCCCTGCATGAAAACCTTCAATGGTCTCAGCGTATTCTTAAGGGTGATACCATTGGGTGTTCCAACCCTTAGGCAGTTTGGCGAGACCTAGAATTTATAAAACTTTTGGGGTGACTGTGGTATAAACAGAAAGGGCTCTGAATTGGGAGTCTGGGAAGTGTGGTCCTGGTCCAGGTCCCCTATTCAGCCTGGAGAATCTCTTATAGGAACACAGCATCCTGTGTGCATTAATACCTGCCTCATTAATATGCTAATTCATGGCATCTCATTGGCTTTCATTGCCCTTTTGAAAACCATTTCATTAAGAGGGGGAAGATGCTATAACCCACAAATGCAGTTCCATGTAGATTTAGGCTCCTTGTCTTAGCAGAGGACTTGGATTGCTTCAAGGTTTTGCTTTTTAACACATGTTGACTTGCATTCATTCGAGGTCATTGTATTTCACAGATCATAGGGAAGTCCTCTTGTGGCTTTGGTTGCACTGATCATTAAAGCTAATACCCCATATGGATGAAAACCATCCTGTTTTGACATATTGACCATTTAACCTTTAAGTTAAAAATTGTTTCTGAGATTGGGTTCTGTACTAAACAACCACAGGGCATGCCATGCATGAGCTATCATATTAGTCTGAAGGTAGCTCTCTGGCTTATATCAAATCTGATTGTGGCCAACAGTTGTGTTCTTAATTTTATTTCTTTTTATCATTGCTATTCCTTCCATCTTTGTCATGTGAGAAAATAAACAAGATGTATTTATTTTAAGAGAAAGAACAGGATTTTTTTAACCCTTTAATAATAAATATGGGGAGGCAGCTTAGCATAGTGTATCAGGAGCCTGTCTTGGAGACGAGAAGACCTGAGTTCAAATCAACATGAAAGCTGTGTGATTATGAGCAAATCACTTCACTTGGTGCCCCATGTAGCTAAGTACAAGTCAGTTGCTGACCTGCTTCAGTGGAGGAAGTTCTGCATAAGGAATTCCTTATACTGATGAACTTTTAGGTCTAGATGCCCCCCAAATCAGATTAAATACATATTTTATATGGTAATTTTATTTATAAATGTATTTACATATCTATAGATACATTATATACTGATTTTTCATTGGAGATAAAAATTTGGGTATACTGTTTCTATATAACAAAAGATATGTTAAATATCTTTGGGGGGGGGGCAGCTGGTGATGTAGTGGATAGAGCACCAGCCCTGAAGTCAGGAGGATCTGAGTTCAAATCTATAACCCTGGGCAAGACTTAACCCCAATTACCTCAGCAAAAAAAAAATCTTTTTGGGGATTCAGATTACATTTCGGTCAGCTGGCTTATGTTTGGACTCATGGTATTTTCCATTTTAACAGCTAGCTTGAACAACTTCTATTCTTGTATACTCATTTTATAGTTCCAGTGTCAGAAAGTGTAGAGCAAGGTATGTTTTACAGTCTGGTACAATATAAAGACCCCTTCTCAGAATCAAATTTTTAAATGCATAAAATATATAGGATTCCAAACAAAGCCAATTTTATTGAAATAATATTATCAAAATATTTTTAAATGAGTTTTAAAACAAGCATAAGAAACCCTGATGTCGAGAATATTTGGAATAGGAATTCCAAGGAGTTGGTACTGTTAAATATCATATTTCTGGCCACTGTAGGACTTTTCACTGTGACTGAACTTGTTGGTGGTTTTACACACACACACACACACACACACACACTGTGTGTGTGTGTGTGTGTGTGTGTGTATAAAACCTGAGCCACATGGCTCCAATTTAAAAGCCTGACTCTTTGTCACAGAAAAGAAGCACCAGGAAAGTCGACAGTGGTAGGGTGAGATCAGTTGCTGACACTTTCACGCCCTTGCTGTTCTTGGGCACAAGAGATAACTGCTCTTAGAACATCTCCTTACAGTATGTCCCCGGTGACTTCTGTAAAGCAGTAGTTTGTTCCCTGTGTCCCCCTCCCAAACCATACGGAAGGCCTCCGTCCAGCTCTCAGCACATCCTTGGGGATCTGTCCACTTCCCATGGAGACTCCTCCTGTTATGAAATGCTTGTGGCAGTGTAGTACTTGTAACCTGGGACCCTTACTGATCTCTCCTCCTGCCTTCTCTCTGGTTCTACTCAATGTTTAACTTTCTTTGCATGGCTCCATGTGTGTGTTTTTTCTCTCTGTTTTTACCCACCCTTGTGGGTCTCACTTTATCTCCCTCACCTTCCGTCTCTCTTCAGTAAAAGCACGCTCCCCAGGTGGTGCCTTCTCCCTGAGTGACCAACGGGACTTGTCCTTTCTCCCCACAGGCACTTCCTCTTTAAGCCGGGAGGTACGTCGCCCCTGTTTTGTACCACGTCTCCAGGATACCCGCTGACGTCCAGCACTGTGTACTCTCCTCCCCCTAGGCCCCTCCCTCGAAGCACGTTTTCCAGGCCTGCCTTTAACCTTAAGAAGCCCTATAAGTACTGTAATTGGAAGTGTGCTGCGCTCAGTGCCATCATCATCTCCGTCACCCTGGTGGTCCTGCTAGCCTATTTTGTTGGTGAGTATGTTTTACCCACTTCGGACCTTCCCTTCCTTTCACTTCTGTTTTTCTCTGACTCAGTTCACCATACCAGTAGGAAGCCTGACTGTTCAAGCACCCCATGAGGACATAACTGAATCACCACTGACCGCCCGGTAGCATCTAATTGTCTGGGATACGGTCAGACTATTAAATAATGGCAAACATCACAGTTGCTGTCATTGTGCAATACCCTCCTGGAAATGTTCTCGTGATGGAGAAGAACTGCCTTTTGTTCATCTAGTGATGAATGAGTGTCTGTCCAGGTGGAACAAGCAGTCCCTGGGACCACCAGCCTAGAATGACATTGACTGTTCGGCCATTGGGAAAAGGACAGCATCACATCACGGCAACAAGAATGAGAATCCTGTCTTCCCGTGGTCCCGTCCCTAGTCCAGATCCCTAATGAGATCAGTGGTCCCACTCCAAGCCAAATATTTTTCACATGGTCTCTTTTTTATTTGGGGGACCCCCCAATCATATCTGGATCTTCTGGAAGAAGATTTCATCCTCCATCATAGAACCAAAGAATCTCAGATTTCAAAGGGAACACAGAAGGCAACCAACTCCACCCTTACTTAAAGAAGAAGACTCCTCCTTCAATTTTTCATTGAACACAGAAAATCCATGCATATAGCTCAGGTCCTGATGCTTCAAGTTAAAGAATCTTTAAAAAAAAAAAAACAAACAAAAAAAACCCCTTTTTGTCAGTATGGATGCTGAGTGGTAATGTGGTTACTTTGCCAAAAAGAACATAATTCCCCTTTGCCTTGGGAGATGGCTTATTGAGTTGCTTTCCTTAAAATAGTAACCTGGCAGGGAGCACTCTGTGGATAGACTTCCCTGCAAGTAGCAAAACCAATTCCCAGACAGACATGTAGCTCATGTTGTAACCTATACTGGAAACCTTCCTAATCTGATAGATGGATAAAGCAATTTTTTATTCACTTACTATGTGCCTGACATTGCTAAGCATGATAGGACATGCTAGTGTTTTCTGCCCCCATGGCACAGCTTGCAAAAACCTAGAGTCACTCACCAGCCATCAGTGTGCAGTCAGGAAGACTTTGAAGTAGATTCTGATATCTCGCCAGAGCAGCCTATGAATAAAATCCAACATCAGCTACAGAAATTCTTTATATGCTGATGTTTTTCTCTTAACACATCCAAGGTGTGAATAAATTCTGTGATGTTAATAAGACAAATTTCCAGGTTTTATCTGAGCATAAAGAACTTTCTAATTGGTAGAATTGTCCAAAAAAGTAGTTGACTACCTCTGAAGACAATGCTCTTCAGAGAAGATAAGGCATTGGATTTTAAGTCAGGAAGACCTAAGATTGGACTCAATGACCTCTGAAGTCCCTGTTAATTCTAAATATGTACTACTGTGATCCCTCAGGGCAAGGGTTCTTAACTTCCTTTTTGACATGGACTTCTCAGAATAATATGTTTAAACACATTAAATAAAATACTTAATAATAATAGCTAGAATTTACGTAGTGCTTTAGATTTTTAATGTGTTCATTGTGCAATGTGTTATCTTGTTAAAAAGAACAACAGCATGGTTTTGAAATACAGTTATCAAAATATTCCAAGTTGTAAGTTCTGAGACCCTCTATCCCAAAGTCTATCCACAAACCCCTTTGTGGATCACAGATCACTTGCCATTAAGGAGATTTCAGAAAATTAAGTGCTTGCTTACTGAGAATGTTATATAGGGATCCTTGGCTCTGGTGAGGAGCTGAAATAGAATCCTGCCAGCTTTGGCAAACTTTGGTCTGTGATATAGCATGCCAGATGAGATCCATCATGGTATAGTAGATGGAGAACAATTTTCTGATTCACAGGAAGCTTGATCCAGGTGCTGGCTCTGTGTCACAGAAGTCACTCTGGATTCTAAGATGCAGAATGAATACAGACCTGAATTTATCGAGGGAGCTTCCTCTGTGGGAGCAAAAACAAAAAAGTAAGCCAGGGAGGGTGATCATTAGCTCAGTGAATGCCATGTTGCTGTGGTATCTGAAAGCTGCAACAGGATTACTCTTAAAAGTTATTGTCATGCATAGAATCAGGTTGGTGAGGCTTCAGGCTAACCAAGAGGATCATTGGCTGTCTGATAGGATGAAGGCCAGAAACTTGAATAATGGAGAGTATTTATTTTGCACTTGCTACGCGCTAAGTACTAGGGACACAAAGAAAGGTAAAAAACAATTCCTCTCACAGCTCATAATTTAATGGGAGAGACAAAGTGTCAGTAAGCATTTACTCTATGCCAGGTACTATGCTAAGTGCTAAAGATACAGAAGGAAACAAAATGTCTTTACCCTCAGTGCTTCCTTGACAGAAACATCATTTCCAGGCAGGACTATGGAGGAGTTTGTCCTGCTCAAACCACATTTGGAGTATTGTCTCTTCTAAGTACCATATTTGAAGTGGTTGATAGCTGAAGAGTAATAATAACTAGCATTTGTACTAGGCTTTAAGGTTTACAAAGCACTTTAATATTATCTCATTTGAGTCTCACAACTCTGGGAAATAGATGCTATTGTTATCCCCATTTTACAGTTTAGAAAACTAAAGTAGGCAGAATATAAATGACTTAACCATAATCACAGAATTAGTAGATATCTAAGGCTGGATTTGAACTCAGATCTTCCTAACTTAACAACTAGCACTCTATGTTTTGATATTTTTTTCAGTAGTACTTTATTTTTTCCATGTAAAGATTATTTTCATTAATCATTGTTATAAGATTTTATGCTCTAAATTTTTATACTCTCCCTTCCTTACCTCTCTCCTTCCCATAACAGCAAGCAATCTGACATAGGTTATGCATGTACAATGCTTTTAAACATATTTCCATATTTTTCATGTTGTTCATGAAAAAAAAAACAGACCAAGGGAAAAATGAGAAAGAAAAAGCAAATAAACAAAAAGATGAAAATACTACACTTCAATTCACATTCAGTCTCCACAATTCTCTCTCTAATTGTGGATGGCATTTTCCATCCCATGTCTATTGGAATTGTCTTGGATTACTACATTGCTGAGAAGATCTAAATCTATCACAGTTGATCATTACATAATCACAGCTAGCATTCTATTCATTGCACCACCTGACTCTTATTTATCCAGAGGAAGACTCCTTGGGTGGCAAAGGGCCTCATGTATTTGTCATACAAAGATCAGTTGAAAGAATCAGGTTTTTAGTCTTAAAAATACCTTTTATTTTATATGTATGTGTATATTATGTATACACACATATATACTTATACACATATGCATACATACACATTTATACACATGCATGCATATATACATATAAATACACACATATCTATGTCTATATTTCTATATATATAAATGGCTATCTTCAAGTAATTGAAAGACTGTCATATGAAAGATTTGTTTTTCTTGGTTCCTGGAGCAAAATTAGAAACAATGATTAGAAGTTTCTCAGGGTCAAATGTGGGCTTTGATGTAAGGAAAAACGTCCCAACAATTAAAACTATGCTAGTGTAAAATAAGTATCAGGTACCTCTCCATAAAATGCTTCAAGCAAAAGCGCCACAACTACTTCTAAGGATGTTGTTGAAAGTGTTTTTATTAAGGCGTGGATTAACTAAGATTGCCTCTGAGGTACTGACCCAACTCTGAGATGCTTTGTTCTTAAAGCTTGAGTCAGAGACTCCCACTTCCAATCTCACTTTACTGTTTACAAACTTTATACTGTTGGAAAAGTTCTATCTCATCTCTGGATCTTCATTTTTTCTCTTAGTGTATGTCTCTTACTTACATCTCTTCTCACTTTAAATTCTATGATGTTATGCTTAAAGAAGAACATGTTACCTACCTTCTTTGACTTTGAAACTTATACATTTTGATCTAGGTGTCTTTAAGAGCTGATGAGATGCCCTCAAGGCTGGTCCAGTTGAACAGTCATAAGTATGGCCCATAATTACTCATTTCTAAAAGAACCATCAATTATTAAAAATCAGATTAATCAGTTCAGCTTCAGACAAACATACTTAACAAAGACTCTCCACAAGACCAACTGATCTAATCAGTAGGCAAAATTCAGATATTTAATTAGATTTTTGATGAAAAATTGTGTTTAATTTCAAGTATAATCAATTATTAATTACTATAATGAGCAAGTCTGACTGGGTTTACTAATTAACTCATTTAAAAATTATGAATAACCTTTTCATTTGTAATTATTTTCTACATCTTGTCAAGTAAGAGATAAAATTGTATCACCTAACCAGTGGAAGATAGAGTAAGAGATATAAAAAAAATTGATTTTTTTTTACTTTTTGGAGGAAATTTTTGGGCATTAGCCCATAGCACTGTAACTCCAGGATGATAGGAGTGCTAGGAATTTTTTTTAGTTAACAGTTTGAAAGTTTCTTCTGAAATGGCCACTGACCTTTTGTATCTAAAAATCCTGTGCATGGGCATGAAGCAATTAATTAATTAATTAATCTACTACTATCAAAGAAAAGAGAAGTATCTCCTGTTATCCACAAATGACTATAGATATTGATTTTCATGTATCTGCAGTAAATTTAAATTATTATAGATTCAGCCAGTTGGAGCTAGAGGGGGCCAAAGAAATAATCCATCCAATCTTTTATGATACAGAGGAAGGAGCTGAGACCAAGAAAGGGAAAGGTCACATGGGGAGGCAGCAAAGGCACTGGGACCAGAAACTTTGCCTCCCCGATGTCAGTTTGTTACTCTTTCCTCTATAGCACCATTCTGCTCTGGGTAGTGATTGTATGTCAGAGCAATGTAATTACAGTGCCAAGTCAGCATGAAGGATCTCAGTGGGACCTCTCAGTAAGGAAGAAGAGAATTGCTTCCAAGTTCCATCTTTTCAGATTTAGAAGCTGTCAAATGACTTTTTATTTTTATTTATAGTTTTATCTTATTTTCTTTTCCTTTCCCTTCCCTTTTCCGTACCTTTTCCTCTTCCTTTCTTCTTCCTCCCTTCACACCTCCCACCATTTCTTCCTTCCTTCTTCCTACCTCCTACCCTTTCTTTTATAGCAATTAAAAAGGTTCAATAGACATACTTTCTGGGTAATCCTTCTTCCTGCCTTTTCTTCTTCCCTTTCTATTCTCCTTCTACCTTCTCTTTCCCTTTCTTTCTTCCTTTTGACATATTCTTTACCAACACCCTAGTTTACATTCTAATTATATCTACTTGGATCTAAGGGGGTCTCAATAACCCCAGGCTCCCTCTTCTCTTATGCATCCTTCTAGATTAATCTCTTAGCATAGACACGATCATGCAGCTTTCAAAGGCTCCCTACTGCAAATTTGTCCCACTTAGGCTAGGCTGGCATTTAAAACCTTCCACAATCCTGAGTGATAGCAAAATTTCCAGCCTCATTTTAGGCTTTTCCCAAGCATGCACTCTATATGAAGCTACATTGGTCCATTCTAGGCTCTCACTGTATGGGGTTTTCTTGGCAAGGATACTGCAGTAACTTTCCATTTTCTTCTCTGATGGATTAAGGTAAATAGATATTAAATGATTTGTTTAGGGTCACACATCTGCTAAGTGTCAGAAACTTAGTAGATGTATGACTAGTAGAACTTATGACTAAGTTTCTGAAGTGATTTGAAACTCAGGTCTTTCTGACTCTAGACTCAGCACTCTAACCACGGAATAGTACACTGGTGCTTAAGAAATATTTATTTCTTATGTGTAGAAGAACTGCACATGTTTAACATATATTGGATTACTTGCTGTCTAGAGGAGGGGGTAGAGGGAAGAGGAAGAAAAAAATTGGAACGCAAGGTTTTGCAAGGGTGAATGTTGAAAATTATCCATGCACATGTTTTGAAAATAAAAAGCTTTAATTAAAAATATATTTATTTCATGGCTATCTCCCTCTCACACTCAGTAGTACCAGCATCTTACTTTCTGTGTTCTAAGTCATTTCCAGCTCTAAATTTCTCCGTAGTCACTGTAGCCCTAAGGCTGTATTTGTTGATTCTACAACAGCCTAAGATTAGATTTTTACCCTAGTCCAAGTCACTTAAATTTGCCTGGTCTCAATTTCCTTCTCTGTAAAAATCAGGAGCTTGATCAAAGTGGTCTTTAAGGAGCATCCTTCCAGGTCCAAAGGAGTGTGGTTCTGTGACTTGCCAGAATCCACAGGGGGCAGACCCAAGTGAGGAAGATTTACCATATGTAACAGACAAAGCAGTGGCTATGACCTTCAGCAGTCCATTTGAATATGCTTAGTAGCCAGATGGGTATGTGTGTAAATAGGAAACGATTTGCACCTTCACCAGCTGCTGACTCTAGAGGTTGCTAAAAAAAAAAATTGAGAACACATGCTTGAAGTGGTAATAGTTTAATTTACAAGTGAGAACATGATTCAGCCTAATTGCTCTTCTTGGGAAGAGGCAACTCTTGGAGATCTTCCCTGCTTGAAATATCCCTGTGCTTTGTTTTTTGGTGTTCTGCTAGAGAGTCAAGATCAGTTAGCTCAGGATGCTCTTTGGACGAGGCAGACTTTAGCCAGGTGTCACCGCTGTAGCTCTGAGAAGTGATCATGTAGCTCAGCTCCTTGCATAGGGTTTTCAATTTGTCACCCCATATTACCTTGGCATCTATTTGAATTTACTTATGAGGAAGCATGACAGAATGGATACAGGGCTCAGAGCTGGGATCCAATCTCACTTTTGTACATTACTGGATTTGTGATCCTGGTTAAGTCACTTAATTTCTCAAGGCTTTAGGCAGTTTTAAATAGTAGAGAAGGTGTTGACCTTACGTGGTAGAGGAAGTTTCTATCCAGGAGCATTGCCAGCTGGTGTTGTAATAGATAGAACGCTGGATCTGGAGTCAGGAAGATACGAGTTCACTCCTAACTAATCATATAGATCAGGGGCAAATCACTTAAACTCTGTTTGCCACAGTTTCCTCATCTGTAAAATGGGGTTAATAATAACACCTACCTCCCAGGTTGTTGGGAGGATCAAATAAGATAATATTTGTCTTGTTTTTAATAGCTTTTTATTTTATACATGCAAATATAATTTTCAGCATTCATCTTTGTAAAACCTCGTCTTCCAAATTTTTCTCCCTCTCTCTCTCCCCCCCAACCCCTCCCTAAGACAGGAAGCAGTCTGATATAGATTAAACATGTGTTATTCTTCTAAACATATTTCCATATTCATCATGCTGCACAAGAAAAATCAGATCAAGAGGAAAATAAAAACACAAGAAAGAAAAATAAAAGCAAACAATAACAACAAAGGTGAAAATACTATGCTTTGCTCCACATTCAGTCTTCATAGATGTCTCTCTGGATATGGATGGCACTTTCCATCCCAAGATAATATTTGTAAAGTACAGTGCTTGACACTTAGTAGGTGCCATATAAATGCCTACTCCTCCCCTTCCTCCCCCACCATGAAATCTCAGGTCCATTCCTTAACTTTTTTCTATCTTTGAATTTACTTATATATGTCATGGTGTGTCCCTTGAGAGACTATAAACTCCTTGACTTTTTTTTGTTTGTTTTTGCTGAGGCAATTGGGGTTAAGTGACTTGCCCAGGGTCACACAGCTAGGAAGTGTTAAGTGTCTGAGATCAGATTTGAACTCAGATCCTCCTGACTTCAGGGCTGGTGCTCTATCCACTGCACCACCTAGCTGCCTTTCCTTGACTGTTTTTCATGCCTGGCTTGTAGTAGGTATTTAATTAATGGTGATGGATTGATGGAATGATCACCAGATAACAGCCCAACATATATTTGAAGACAGAACCACTGCTTCCCTAAGCATTCCATCTCCAAACTAATCATCCTTGGTTTACAGAATTATAGAATCTAATGATCTCAGATATCACTTAGGCATCCACAGTAGACTCTGAGCTTCTTAGGGAGCAGGGACTTTTTTTTTTTACTTTTATGAGTCTCCCCCAGCACTTAACACAATCCCTGGAACATGGGGATGCTCAACAAATGCTTGCTGATGACTCAATTCAAGTTGTGCTTGAACAGAAATCCTTACTAGAGGATATCAAGAAGACTTGATTTCCAAAGTAGCCTCAAATACTTATAAGCTATGGTGACCCTGGGCAACTGACTCAGTTTCTTCAACTGTAAAATGGGAATAATAATAGCATCTATTTATCAGGGTCATTGTGAGAGTAAAGTGGGTTAATATAAGGATAATATTTTTAAAGTACTTTGCAGATTTTTAAGTATTATATATAGAGACTAGCTATCATTATTGTTACTGGAAAATTTAAATGGAAAGTTCAATTCAACCAATATGTATTAAGCCCATGCTATGTGCAAGGTCCTAGGTAAATGCTAGTAATGGCTTTACTTTCAAGACCTCCAGAAACAGCCATGTTTCTACCTCCTGAGAAAGCCCTTTCTACTTTTGCATAGCTCTGATTATTATCCATGATCTGCCTTCCTATTACTGCTACCCATTGGGACTGGTTTTTTTCCTTTGGTTGACTTAAGTGGGTCATTAAATGGACAAGACTTTGAGTTCTTATATCATTCTTCCTCTATCCAATCTTCATCTTCTCAGTGTCATTTTCAAAACATGGTCCCCACACCTGAATGCAATACTCCAGATGTGATCTGACCAGAGTGGTAGAGAGTAGAACTCATTCTATTGCCATAACTATGGAATAGGAGATTCCAAATATCATGAGGGCAGGGATATTGCATAGTTAGCTCTTTTCAAAACACTGAATTCTATTTTAATATTGGTTTTTTGTTTATAACTGACTCAGTTGTACTAGCAGGTTTTGGTTGACAAAGTTCACGTTAATTAAAAAATAGCTGTTCTCTAGCTTCCAGGTCTATTTATAATATGGGGTGCCACTCAAGGCTGAAGGTGAGAAGCTTGCTTACATTTGCTCTTTGTTTGTGTATCATGGTCAAAGCACTCTCTTTTCTTCCTGGGCATGGGGTTTTCCATGTTTCACCGTGGGTCTGGCAGTGCTTTTTCATCTGTCTCCCTCAGCATTCTATGATGAAGGTCAACCTATAAATGATCATAAAACCATTTGTAAATATAAAGTTTCAGTGAAATGTGACAGACTCATCATTTACAGACAAATTCTCCGTCAAGGGCCCTTTTGTAGTGCGCTCCCCTGAAGTGGATGGATCATGAAAGCCATTTGCCAAATCCAATTATAGGGCAGGAAAGACGCCTTGAGCTGGAGGAAATGACAAGGAGGTTTCTGCTTTGCTATTTACCCAATGGGGTTTATCCACACTTGTTTAGCTCAATGCTGCTGCCTGTGGAAGAAAAAACAGAAAACCTGGGTATGAATCTTGGCTCTGATAACTATGAACTAAGTGACCTTAGAGAGTTTTTGCATCACTCATTGCCTCAGTTTGCCCATATAGTAAAATGTGGATAAAATATTTATGTAACTTAGCCTCATAGACTTGTGGTCAGGAAAATTCATTGAAAATACTAAAGAACCATAAAAAGATGAGTTCATGCAATTGTAAGATTGAGAACTCAGAGATCTTAGCAATCATCTAATTCAATGTCCTACTTAATCCTGCCAAAAAGAAATCCACCCATTTTCCAAATGAGGAAAATGTGATTCAGCATGGGCAAATTATTTGTTTAAAATTACCAGTAAGTTGGTAGCACAAACAGGCCTTGGACCCAGACTACAAATTTAGCAATCTTACTATTAAGCCTTGTGATCTCTCTCTCTCTCTCTCTCTCTCTCTCTCTCTCTCTCTCTCTCTCTCTCTCTCTCTCTCTCTCTCTCTCATTTTATTTGTGTGATCTTCCTATCCATGGTGTCCACCCCTTGGTACCATCTGTCAGCATTTGTTTTTTGAAGGTGATATCTTTTTCAACCAAAGCAAGTTGCAACTAATTTCCAACAGTGAGAAGTAGATTCAGTGAAATAAATACCAAAATATAACTCATAGTCTTATGGAAGAAAAAAACAATTTATATCTTTTTTTTGGTCTTGTGAGATAAGTAGTACAAATATTATCAGCCCCATCTTAGAGATTAAAGAGCCACCAAATTTGAGAATAAGAAGCTACCTCAGTGGTCAGCTAGCCCAACATAGCTCTACAAAGCAGGGATGCCCACTCTAGAGTATCCAATAAATGGACATATAACTCTGTTTGAAAGCCCTTCAAGGACAAAGACCCTGCTACCCTACCAACCTTTGAGGCCGATCACTTCCCTTTCAGTCAACTCTAATTGTTAGAAATTCTTCTTCATGTTGAGCCTAAAAATCTGCCCCTTGGCAACATCCGCCTGAAGTTTTCTCATACCTCAGTCAAGGTCCTTCACTGTCTTGTTCATATTCTGCAGTGCCCTGAATTGAGTATCAGTTGAGAATGAAATATATGGGAATCCTCATGCTTCTGAATTCATGGAAACCATGCCTTTCTTATCACATTATATTAGCTTTTTGATAGCTATATCATTTGTCTAAATTATATTGAGTTTGCACTCCCTTTAATAACTCCAAATCTTTTTCAGAAAAACTACCATATAACTATATCTTTCCCACCTTGTACTATTGCAGGTCATTTTTTGGACCCAAATGTAAAACTTTTCATTCATCTCTACTGAATTTCATCTTACTGGATTCAGCCCAGTGTTCCAAGTTCTCAGTATCTTTTTAGATTCCAACTCTATTATCCAGTATGTTAGTTATCCTTCCAGATTCATGTCATTTATAAGATGGACAAACAATTCATGTAAGTCATTGTTGAAAAAATGTTAAATAGCACAAATCCAAGCACATATTCCTGGGGCATTCATTAGAGACCCCTTGCCATGTCGACATTGAACCAATAATAGCTAATCTTTAAGTCTAGCTATCTGTCCAATTCTGAATTCACCTAATTACATTATTGCCTAACCTATAGCCTTCCATATTCTTCAGAAAGGAATATAAGATACTTTATAAAAAGATTTGCTCCAATTTAGATAAATTATATTCACAGTATTTCCCTTATCTACTAGGTAGATAATCCTGTTAAAAAGGAAATTAGGTTAGTTTGGTGTGACCTATTCTTGATGAAGGTCAGTTAGGTGACATAGTAGGTAAGTGTTTGGGACCTAGAGTCAGGGAGACTCATCTTCCTGAGTTATAATCTGGTCTCAGACACTTACTAGTTGTGTTATCCTGGGTGAATGACTTAATCTTGTCTGCCTTAATTTCCTCATCCATAAAATGATCTGGAGAAGGAAATGGCAAGCCATTCCATTATTCCCATCCCCCAAAAAACCAAAATTCTAATAGGATCAAAAAGAATCAATCACAACTGAATAATTCTTGATAAAACCATGCTGGCAATTTGTGATTGCCAATTCCCTTTCTGTGTCTACCAACAATCCCTTTCACCCATCATTCTTTAATTTTCTCAGGAATCAGAGTCAAGTTCTCTGTCCTTGGTAAGAATTCTAAGGCCCAAAGAAAGAAGTGACTTGATTAGGAGCACACAGAGTTCCTGAAGCAATCTTCTTCAGTTGAAAGGGGAAGGAATTAAAAATTGAGATCAAGGCAAAGATTTTCCATGCTCATCGCTCTCATTTATGTCCCTCTGGTCTTTTTATACTTTAAAACATTGTGGAAATATTTAAATTTAAAATGTGGTTTGTTTAATCAAATCAGACCTTGACAACCCTCCTTCCTTTTCAAGTATTCTTATAACTTCCTCCTCCCCCTCTTCAATATGCTCTTTGATCCAATGGCATTGGCCTCCTTGTATAAAATGCTTCATTTCACCAGTGCTGGCATTTTAACTGGCCTTTCCCCAGGTCTGAAATTTTTTTCCCTCTTGGTATCAATCTCCTGACTTCCTTGATTCCCTTCAAATCCTAGGTAAAAATCTCACCTTCTGAAATGTGGCTTTTCCAATCTCCCTTAATATCATTGTCTTTTCTCTCTTGATTGTCTCCAACTTACCTGCAATAATCTTGTTTTTACATGATTATTTACATCTTTCCTTCCATATCAGTCTGTAAGGTTATAAAGTACATAGCTTAGTACCACAGAGTAGGTACTTAATAATTACATGTTAACTGACTGAATCAGTATTCCTAGTACTACATAGCAGGCACTTAATAATTACATGCTAACTGTCTGAATCAGTATTCCTAGTACTACATAGTAGATACTTAATAATTGACATGTTAACTGACTGAATCAGTATTCCCCTGCTGCAGGGGAGGGCTCTTTCTTACATATTCTCAGAGGAAGAACATCAGATTCCCTTTTCTTCAACTTGACATCAGATTCTTTGGGCAGAAGCTGTAGATTTAGCTTTATAGCCCCCAAAATGGCAAGCCTGCATGATTTAACTCAGTCTTTGAGACTAAAGGAGGAAGAAGTGATAAAGATACAGGATCTTGTGTGTCAAAGGTTCATCCTTTTAAAATGATTTATTTAGGGAGTTCTTGGGGAATAGCTAATAGCAATCTATCCATAGTTCTCTGTGTAACAAATAGTCATATTTATTATACATATATATATTTATAACACATAAGTAGTTCTCTGTATAACAAAGAAAACATCTCTCTAACTTCTTAAAGGAGAATTTGGACTTCATACGTATTCCCTCTACTCTCTGAAATGTCATCATATGGAACTCAAACCAACAAGTGTACATTAAGGACTTACCATGTTCCAAGAAGCATGCTGATTGTTAGGGATACAAAGAAAGGCAAAAAACCCCAGTCCCTGCTTACAAGAAGCTCATGGCCTGATGGGGAGACATCATGCAGACAACTATGAAGAAACAAGATAAATAGGATAAAAGATAATCTCAGAAGAAGGAAAGGTTCTAAGATTAAGAAGCACAAGGAAAGGCAGTAGATTTATCCTATCTTAAATTCAGAAGGAAAAGCAGGAACCAATGATACTTAAAGACCTAATAGTAGAACATTTTCTAATAATTATAACCCTCCAAAAATGGAGTTAGTTGCTGCAGGAATCTAGTAAATGACAGAATCTGAACAAAAACCTCAACACTGCATCACAATATACCCAGGGTCCTTCAACGGAAGCCTTCACACAAAAGCTAGATTATTACTTATCATTCTGCTTGTGGTACACAGGTGATCCTTTGCTAGGTCCAAGATAAATTAGATAAGATACAAAGTCCTCCCTAATTTTGAGATATTGTAATTCTCTGATTATAACATAGTACAAAGAGACAAACAGAAGTAAAGATTGAAACAGAATCATGCAGTTTTTTAATATAATGATTTAACAGTAAACAAAGGATATTTATCAAGTAGTGAATAGGCTGTCCCTGCTAGTATTTAGCAAAAGCATGGCAACCTTTTATTAAAAGGTGATGTTGAAAGATTTTTTTTGGGGGGAATGAGGCAAGTTTCTGCATTTTGTGGAAGATTGAAGGGGTAGATCTCTATGAGTACTGGACTAGATATAAGAAGACCAAGGTCTGATAGTAATAAATGACCTTAGCCAGATTACCTCTCTAGGTCTCCACTTCACAAAATGCTGAACCAAATGATCTCTGAAATTCTTTTCAGAACCAGCCCTTGTCTTATAAATCTTGGGTGTTGGTCTTGATTGACATTTAGCCTCAGTTTCTTCTATTCTAAAAATGGGTATCATAATTCTCACCAAGTAAGAAAAACTTTTTGTGAATATTAAAGAATCATAATTCTCACCAAGTAAGGAAAACTTTGTCAACATTAAAGAAAAAAAGTCAGCCATAAATATAAATTTAAACTATTCATATTAACATTTTTCTAGTTCTAATAGTCTATATTCCATCAGCTTCTAATATCGTATTCTAGGGTCCCTGTCAGTTCTCACATTCCATATTTGCTTTTTTTTCAGTTTCCCTAGAAGGTCAAGACAATTAGAACTTTTCCCAAAGTAAAACTGAGAGGTATATTTGAACTTTTGTCTTTTTTCCTCCTGTTTCTGTTTAAGATCTTGGACTTTTGCCAAACTTTGTTTCATCTCTCCTTTGTCTTTGCTTTATCCCTAAGCTTTCATGTTTAACTGAAACTAGATGGACAAACTCAAAAAGGAGGAAAGTTATTTTATGTTGTCAGATCCTTGTAAGACTTCTGTAAACACTTAGAGGCATAGAAAAGCCAGAGCATTTCTGTACTAGGGTTAGGGTTTAACCAGCCTGTCTTAGCTGATTTCTGTTCTAATTCCCTTGGCTTGTGGTTCACTAAGTTCATTTCTCTCCCTGATCACTACTATGCAGATAATTTCTTTGTGGATATGCAAGTAGTGATTTTTGAGACTTGAACTGTTTTCTGTTTGGAAATAGACTGGCTTTATAATAACAAGAGCTTACATATCCTTAATATATTATGGTTTATAAAGCATTCTCTTGGAGTATATATATTATTATTCCCAATTTTACAGATGGGGAAACTGAGACAATAAGAGGTAGAATACCTTGTCTAAAGTTATACATCTGGTCAGTGGCAGAGGCATATTTGGTGCCAAGTGTTCAGTATCGAAAAATCTAGCTTTCCTATTCCCTTTTCCTCTATTAGCCTTTCCCCTGCCCTTTCTGTCTTTCCTTCTGTCATTGTCTTTGCTTCTTTTCTTTCTCCCTTCCTCTCTCTTTTTTTTGTTTCTCCTTCCCTCTTTTCTTAAAAAAAAGTATTGATATTTTTGAAACAGTAGCTACTTCCCAAGAAACATCCAAATAAACCCCTTTATTCCCTGAGTCCATTCCCTGAGATTAATGATTGAGAACTAACAGAAAAGTAGAATGTGTTCTTTTTTTTTTACTCCCCATTGCATTTGAAAAATAGTTTTGTTTTGTCTTTGTATTTCCCTTTTATTTGTAGACTTAATGTTTGGTGTCTTTTGGCTCTATTTGCTGTTCTTTATTTAATTCTGTACAAGCTATTTCCATGATTCTCTAAATTTTTCATATTTGCCATTCTTTACATCATAGTAAAATTCTATTACATTCATACACCACAGTTTGCTCAGGCATTCCCCAATTGTTGGGCACATGTTTTATTTCTAGCTTTTTGTTAAGAACAATGTTGCTAGGCATTTTTAGTGTGCATGAATCTTTTCGTGCTGTTACTGACTTCTTTAGACATATCAAGATATAATACCTATCGTTAGCAAGAAGGGTCATAGGAAGTAATACTGAGAAAGGAAATTGAATGGGAAGTTCATGTCTGTGGAATGGACATCTGAGCCCCATTGTTTATGAGGGCAGTATTGTTACCAAGATGTATATGGGCCTGCTGGGGTTTGTGCATAATGTATGATATTGACTATCCCTATAATATAGGATATGATTGTTAGTGTTTCACCTGCTACTTTTCCCTTTAAATTAAAATTTTACTTTTTCATCATTCGCATTTCTGATTATATCTCCCTCCCTCCATACAACATATCCTATAATCAACCTTCCTTTGAAAAGAGAAACGATTAAGTAAAAATAACAGACACAGTGACTTGCATCTGATAATGTATGTAAGCCTTCTGCTTTTGTAGCTCCCTGCCTCTCTTCTGAGAAAGAAATAGGCTTTATTACTTGTTTTCAGGACCATTATGATCAGTTTCTTAGTTACTCAGAACTCATCAATCTTTTTGTGGTCTTTTCATTTGCATTACTGTAATCATTATAAATATATACATGTAAAATATATAAACACACCTATGTATGATATATGTATATATATGTAATATGTGTATATATACATATATCCACATATGTACATATAATCCTTATTTCACTCTGAATCAGTCTAAATAACTCTCTCTAGTTCCCTTTTATTTCTTCATATTTGTCATTTCTTACTGCCAAATTTCATTACATTATTTTACATTCATGTTTCACAACTGGTTCAACAACTCCCCCAGTCAGTGAACATGTATTTATTTCTAGCTCTTTGCTACTGTTCTAATTTTTTGCTACCACAAAAGTGCTACTCTTGGGGTCAATTCCAAATTGTTATCCAGAATAGTTGGATCTCCATATCAAAGGCAGAAACCCAGATCTTCCAGTTGTGTTTAGGGGAACACCTTTGATTGGCTACTGAAAAATTATTTGAGAGAAATGGATATCTTTAAGATCTAAGAGTGAACTGGGAAAATATTTTTTCATCCTCCTTGCCTCCTCTAACTTCCAAACATCTGCATCTCTTATGATGGGTGTCTTTGCTTAGAAATTATTATCACATTTTCATTTAAGTTTGACACAGAAGTGAGTCAGCTGCTTTAGATAGGAAATAGAATTTTGGATAAGTCAAGGACCATTCCCTAGATGATGAAGCAGGAATAAATTAGCAGAATTGCACCTGGTAAGTTTCTGAGACAGGATTTGAATGGAGATCTTCCTGACTCAAATCTAGCAGTCTTTCCACTTTGCCATCCAAATGATATTGGGGTTAGAAGCAGCACTTAACATAGTATCTTACATATGTTAAGCCATTAATATTGGAATTATGAGAGAGGCTTTTTTATATCAGATCTTTGTTGGCTGCTGCATTTCACCCAAATTCGTGGCACCTGAGAAGAAGATATAAAATATATAGAAAGTATAAGGGAATTTACATGGTTTAGTGGAGTTCAAGTTAGCATTGGATTAAAATATATTCTTTGTCACTTATGTGCATGATTTTTAGCAAACTATCTTGCCAAGCTTCAAGATAATGAAAGCTTCAGTTTCATTATCTATGAAATAAGAAGGTTAGGCCAAATGTTGCTTCCAGCTTTCAGTCTTTGATCTTAGAGTTCTTTATATTACTTAAGAATTACTATTACTAATTATTATTGTTAATAAGAATTACCTATTACTACTCATTACTTATGAGCTATAACCAGAAAGAGTGACAATTTATGGGAAGGAAATTTGAGTGCTGCACTGATATCTACAAAATTGTAAAAGATTTCAATGAGAAAAGGTGGCCTCTCTCACACATTGGCTTTTTTTCTGGAAGATTTACAGAAAAGACATGGAGGAGAAACCCTCAAGATGAACAAGTGTAGACATATTATGAGCTGCATTGATAGAATATGTGTCTTCATCACTGAGATCATCAATCCATCAAAGTAACCATTTCATTCTTTTTTATTTCTTTGTCTTCCTCCTTTGCTTTCTTTTTTAAAGAAAAGAAAAAAAATTACTTAGGCAGAAATTTCTGGGGGGAAGAATAGTAAGGTTGTTATAAGTCCCTTAGAAAAACAAGATTAGGTTCAATGATGGTGAGATTACCCATCAAAAAGAGAGCTGAGATGCCTTTTTTGGAGCATTCATTTCACAGTTTGGTTTATGCTCTACCCAGTGTGTGTTGAAGAGAAATCAATTTTACAGATTTTAACATTCTCCAAAAGGCTTTTTCCCCAAGCCTCTGTTTTTTATTTCAGGCTAATGACTGTGAAATAACATAATTTAATTGCACTTAAGTACCAAGAAAGACAGAGAGAAAAAGGGAGAGGGAGTGAGTGCACTTTCCCCTAATGGCTATTCTTTGATTATTTTAAAATATCACTTCTTTGTGTAATTTGTATGAGGTCACTAGTCAAAATAATAGGCTTAGTAAGGTTGTCTGACAGTGGGAAAACATGCTTAAGTTTAAAAATCATGTCTTTCTCTCTTTTTTTGTATAGACTGTGGGGGGGAGGGTAGAGAAGAGGAAAAGAGAACTTGACAGGGTGAGGAGGAGGGGAGGAGAAAGAATGAAAAAGAAGTGAATGGTGGCAGTGATTTTAAACAAAGAAATTTTCTGCTTCTTTATAATATCAAGAAGGAAATGGACTTGACTAGACCTCTTCTCATTTCAGTCATATCTGAGGATTTGTGACTCATTTGGGGTTTTCTTGGCAAAGATAATGGAATGGTTTGCTATTTCCTTCTTCAAATCACTTTACAGATGAGGAAACTGAGGTAAACAGGGTTAAATGACTTGCCTAGAGTCACACAGCTAGTAAAGTATCTGAGGTTAGATTTGAACTCATGACAAGTCTTCTTAATTCCCAGCCCAGGCATTCCATTCACTATTGGGGTTTCAATAGACTGCAAACTTACTAGTAGTTCACAGCCAAAAAATGCCAAAGGGATCTTAAGCTACATTGAAAGGCATAGTGTTTAAGACTAATAGTTAAGATTCTGGATTCTGCATTGGTCAGGCTACCTCTGAAGGGTTTTGTTCAGTAATGGGACACACATCTCTGGATGTTGACAAGCTGGAAAATGGCTTAGGGAAGCAAGTGGCAAAGGGCTGTATCCTAATGCTTTTTGAGGATCACTTGAAGGTAAAGGGGATATTTGACCTGAGAATACTTAAGGAAAATATACAAGGCAGTGTGATATAGTGCATTTAGGAAGACCGAGTGTTCAAATTACTTTTTTTTTTACATACTGATTGTATTATATTAGAAAGCCACTTAACCTCCTTTGGCCTCAGCTTCTTATCTATAAAATGGGGTTCTATAATTTTAACATTCATCTCACGAGGCAAGTTGAAAGACTTTAACAATATAATATATGTAAAATCCTTTGAAATTATACCCTGTTACATGATGATAGCCATATCCACTTTTTTAAAAAAGGGGTCTTTTATGTGGAAGAGACAGTAGACATGCAGAAAAGTAAAGGAGGGAGGGAGAGAAGGAGATAAGGGAATTAGAAATACTGAGAGAATAAAAGAGTGAGGAAGGGAGAGTAAAAGAGAATGAGAGGGGAGAGAAACAATGAGAGAGAGAAGAGAAAGTGAGGAGGGAAGGAGAGAGAATGAGAAAGTGAGAGAATGAAAGAGAGAACCTGAGGAAGAGAGAGAAAGAATGAGAAAGAGAAAAAGGAGAGAGTATGAGAAAGTGAGGGAGAGAGAATGAGAAAGAGTGAGAGAATGAGATAGGGAGAGAAACTGAAGGGAGAAAGAGAGAAAGAATGAGAAAGGAGAAAGTGATAGAGAAAGTGGAGAGAAAGAGAATGAGAAAGTGAGAGAATGAGAAACCAAGAGAAGAGAGAAAGAGAAGGAGAAATAGTGAGAGAATAAGAGAGTGAGAGGGGAGAGAGGGAATGAGAGAGCAATAGAGAAAGTGAGGAGAGAGAGAAATGAGAAAGTGAGAGAGGGAGAGAGGGAAAGAAACTGAGGGGGGAAGAAAGAGAATGAGAGAGTGATGGAGAAAATAAGGGAGAGAGAGAGGGAGGGAGGAGATTATTAAGCACTTACAATGTTAGGCACAAAAGATGGTACCTATACCTAAAGCATAAGGGTGAATTTGTCTTTGTCCTTTATAGAAGGGAAGGTAGACCTTCAAAATTCAGAGCTGGAAGGGGACTTTGAGGCCACCCAGTCCCTGTAATAGATGAGGAAAGAAAGGAGAAGAGGGACTTGTCCAAGGTTAGCAATCTGGTGTAATATAAAGTGTTAAATTTGAACTCAGGAGATTGGGTTCCGAGCCCCATCTCTGATACTTATTGCCCTTGCGGCCTTGGATAAGTCAGTTTTCTATGAACTTCAGTTTACTTTAGTATAAAATGAGAGTAGACTAAGTGAACTCCAAAGGCCCTTCCAGTTTTTGGAACAGTCTTTCTTTTTTAAAAAATGAAGGCCTTCAAGGTTGAACTTCCTTGAATATTTGGGCCGTGAAACTTGCTTGAAAAATCCAGTTTTGTTTGAATGATTTGGTGTGACCTGCTGGGTTATTTGAGCTATGTAAAGAAGACCTGATATCTGAAGTCGTAAAAAGGCAAACTGGGATTCCTGTGGTTATTCAGGATTTCCTTATCATTTCCTAGAGTCTTATTGAACATGCACTCTTTTAGTCTCTTTCCTAAATCCATATTTTACCAGAGATAAAGAAAACTATTGGCACATTTGGTCCATCTGTGTGTGTGTGTTTCTTTTCTTGAGAAACCTTCAAAGAATCATCTGAAAACCACAAAAGCTGAATTCTTTCCTTGAACTCAGGCCAGGAATGAACTATTTTTTAAAAAACAGCACCTTACATTTTATATCATTCTACACTTTTTCAGACCTCCTTCATCTTGTTTATCTCATATTTGTAGCAACCCTGAGAGTTAAGCAGGGCAGAGATTATACTTCACAATGGAGCTAGGAGAATTCAGCCAACTGGAGCTCTCATCTAGGTCTTTTAGAGGGCAAAGATGGTGCCATTTTGATTTTGGTTTCCCTAGAACTTTAGATAGCCTCTGTAAAAAATTAGGTACAAAAATTGCATAGTATCAAAAGGCATGGATAGATTACAGTCTGAAAATAAGCAGAATTCCTCATATCACTGAAACTATGGATCTTATTAAGCTTTGGAGGGTATTCAGTACTCAGTAATGCTTATTGGATTTATTGGTTGAATTCTGCCTCTAAGTCCAAGTGCTCTCCATACCCTAACCATATATTTTTCCCCCCAGAGATTTACAACAGAACTGGGTTGTTATCCCTGGAATCATTAGCTTCTTTCCTGATTCTTCATTTCTTCTCTATCCAATCCAGTGATGTCTCTATCCTTGTTGGAGGCTTTACAGACCAAGACCTTGCTACAATAATCTGGAATCAGATAGAGACGGAGGAGCCATTCAAATCAACAAATACTTTTTTAGCTACAAGGACTTGGTAGGCACCGGGGAGTTCTCTTAAAGTATTTGGATTGCAACACATTCACTTGCTTCAATATACCAGGGATTTGTGGTTTCATCAGAATTACTTCTTTCTTTATCAAAGCAGATCATCACCCCTCCATTACTTAGTAAATAGTTTCATGAATTGCTATAGCTGAAAAAATTCATCTCTTAATGTTCAGCTTAATTTTTAGGTTGATTCTATGGCCTCAGTTTCCAGGGGAATTTAGTGGGATGAGAAGCTCCCAAAAATAAAATTATATGGACACAAATAGAGACAAATCTGATGAGGAAGAATAAAAGGAACCATCTGAATGCAAAGAAAGAACTTGTCAACCAACTAAAATATAAACAAGGGAAGACCACTGAGAGAGAATACTGAAGAATGGGCTGGTCCTTTAATGAGCTATCAGGAACTCCAAAGGTCAGAATATGTTTAGATAGCTTGAAGAACCCTTCCTCCCTCACCCTTCAATTTTGGGAGCAAGAGGAGGACAAAGGGATGGTTATGACAATTATAACAGATGGCAGAGAGAAGGCAAAAGTACTCAATTTTTATTTGTGTTTTGTCTGACAAGGAGATTAAACTTCAGTCTGAAAAGAATAAAAAAATCATTGACAGATAATTGAAACCTAAGGTAAGAGAGAAGGTAAAAAAAATACCCTTAGCTGCCCTTAGTGAGCTCAGATCACCAGATCTAGATGGGCAACATTCCAGGGTACTAGAAGAATTGCTAGACATGATTGTTGAACTATTTGTTAATGATCTTTGACAGACTGTGGAAAATGAGACAAGTACCAAAGGTCTAGATAAGGGGAAATGTCATTCTGATCTAAGAAAAGATGAAGAGTATGAAGTCTGCAAATAATGGGCAATGAAGTTAATCATAATTCTTGGCAAATTCTAGATTATTACTAATCAGTTAGTCAATCAACACATATCAAGAGCTTACTATATGCCAGGCAGTAAGCTAAGTACTGAGATTAAAAAGAAAAGGTTTAAAAAAAGTCCCTGTCCTTAAGGAGATTACATCCTAACGCTGGAGACAACAAATAACAGGAAATAATTTAAAATAAGAGAAGATAATCATAGAAGATATAACAGAATCAGCTAGGGGTTCCAGAAAAGATAGGAAGTAGTATTAAATCCTAAAGAAAGACAGTAAGCCTAAGCATTTTAGGTTGGGAGAGGGCATTACTTTTGGAGATACATTGCAAAGACACAGAGAGCTGCAATGTTATGATTAAGAAACAGCAATTAGGCTGGTGTGTCTAGATCATAGAGTATATGACAGGGAGTAGAAGTAGGTTGTGAGCATTTGGAAAAGGAAACAGTGATCACTCAGAATAACTTTCTTCCTTCTTTCCTTCCTTCCTTCCTTCTTTCCTTCCTTCCTTCTTTCCTTCCTCTCCTCCTTCCTTCCTTCCTCCTTCCCTTCTTCTCTTCCTTTCCTCCTTTATTCCCTTCCTTTCTCTCTCCCTTTCCTCCCTCTTTCCCTTCCTTCCCTCCCTCCTTTTCTCGTTCTTCCCTTTCTTTCTTTTTCTTTCTTCCTTTTCTTCTTGACATGGTTGCTATACTTGCAAATTACAGAAATTCTGTAGAAAAAGAATGACTATATTTTAGTTATCTTACACTAGATGTGAACTAGATCAACCACAGGTAAATATATTCAAATCTATTTAAATGACTAGAAGCAGAGAGAAGGTACAAATGAATCTGTGTCATCATGGATGGAGTGTTTTAGAGGTATTCCCAAGTGTTCTAACCATGGCCCTTTTCTTTTCAATATCTTTGCAAGTGACTTGGTTTAAGGCATAAATAGTAGATTTATTTTTAGGTGACTAAAGACTTAGAAAGCTAGCATGTTGAATAAAAAGAAGTTATAATCTAATTTGCCTTTATCAGTTTTAAGGGAATCATTTTAGATATTGACAAACTGGATTGTTTTCCGGTGGTTGGTGAATAGGCTGATGAGGGACAGAAGATCATGTCATCTAATCAGCTAAAGAATCTGAAGCTGTTTAGTTTGAAGAACAGAAGACTTGGGAATAAGGGGATGGTGTATAATAGCTTGTTTAGAGTATTCAGAGAACTGCCATGTGGAAGATGGATTACATTTATTCTACTTGGCCCTAGAGGGTAGAATCGAGGATTTCAGGAAAGCAGCTTTTAGGTTAATGCATGGAAAAAGACTTTAAAAAGCTCAGAGTTGACCCAAAATTAAATATCTTTGACCAGGAGATCCCACTGTGAGGTATATACCCCAAGGAGGTCAAAGATTAAAAAAAAAATAAGTCCCTAGAAGACTGTTTACAGTCTTTTACTGTAGCAAAGAACTGGAAGAAAAGTATACACTCATCTATTGGAGGTTTAACCATTAATTGGCTAAAAAAGATAGAATGTTAATTTAGTATCCCATTACTACTCTGAAATAATACATAAGAATAATAGGGAGAAGCATAAAAAGTCTACATGAAATGACACAAAATGAAGTAAGCAAAAAGATATGTTATATACAATAATAAAAAATGGAAAAGAATAAACTCTTAATAATTATAATGACCAAGATTGGCCTAAAAGAAAAGATAAGAAAAGGCCATCTTCTTCCTTCTTTGTCAAGGTGGGGGGTCTTTGGCTATGAACAATACATATAATGTCAGATTTAGTTGATAAATGAGTTTGCCTGAACTCATTTTTCTTCTTCTATTTCAAGGGATGATTCTCTAGGGAGGGTAGAGGGATACATTACTAATGTAAAAACAAACAAAAAGTTTCTATAAACTGATGATAAATTCCCTGCTAAGGTAGAGATGGGAATGTCATATGGGAGAGTCACTCTTCAGTTATGGGTCTCTTGAGTCCTGCCTCTGAGATTCCGATTCTGAGGTCCTCACGTTGCTCAAGCTCAGGACTGTTCTCTTGCCAGCTTGTTAAGAGCTACTGGACCTTGTCTTCCTCTGTATTACCTTTGGAAGGCAAGGTCACTCCTGCACAAAGATGGTGATTTTAGTGACTGGATGACTATGTAAATGACTCCTATCACCTAGAGCATGGTCTTATAGGAAGTCACTTCTGATTGGGGGTCGAGTGGTACAGATTAAAGAAACTTTCAAGAGAAAATGGCATTTGATTTTGCATAATTAGGATTTCAACAGACATAAGTGGAGGAAGAGTAAATTCCAGTCTCACCAACAGATGGTAATATATCGTAGCACATGTATGTGGGAGCAAAAACCCATTGGTTTATACTGTGAAGCAGGGAAGGGGAAAGGGTGAGATTAGCTGACAGTGAAGCTGTAAAGGTTTAATGGAGCCAGATTATGAAGGACATTAAATGCAAAACTAAGAAGTTTAGGATCAGTATATTTTTAAGGAGCCTTCAAGATTGTCTCATGTCCATCATGTTTTCTCTGCTCACATCTTTTCTCCTCTGAACTATTGCAATAAGTTTTCCTTATCTGGAAGACAGTCTTTCTTCCCTCTCACCTCCTAGAATCCTTACCTTCAAATCTCTTTTTATAATCTCTCTGGTTGTTAGTATTCTTTCACTCTTCATAATATCATGTAGGGATTTACCTGCTTACCTGTGCTTACCTGAACTATGTCTCTCCCCAGTGAACGTAAGCTGCCTGAGGTCATAAATTTTTGTGTTTGTATATATCCAGTACCTAGCACCGAACCCTGCACCAGACAAGTATTTGATAAATATGTCCTGGGTTCTATGCTTATTGGGCTGTTAAGAATCAGGTTGCTTACTGTTTAACAGGTTCAGGAGTTTTGCCTGGATTGGTAATGTCTGCGCTAAGGGACAAAAGAGATGACTGGGTAACACTCATTGGTCTCCAGCCCTCTGGCTCCAATTTTCTGACTCTCCCATTCTTGTATTCCTGTCTGCAATTGTCAGGAGGTGTTCAATTTTTGTTAGGAAGCTCTGCTAGTTGGTGTGTACCATGAAACCAGATTTATCATTCCTCCCAACCCTGAGTGGGATTTTACCCAGAGAAAAGGAAAAACTACCAGTGTCATTACTTGTTCTGAGCCCTCCATTTAATCACAGCTTCTCACACTATCATTCAGTCCCTTGCTTGCAGAGACAGTGTGTGTGTGTGTGTGTAGATCCATACATTTGTGGAGGGTATTGAGGGGAAAGGATAAGATTGATGAAAGAAGGGATCAAATACAATTTTAACATGATTGCTTTTTTTCTTGGTTTTGTTTTGTTTGAAGAAGAGAAAGCTCTGTCTTGTTCTTCCATTTAGAATGTGGATTACATCTTTTAACTTTTCACTAAGCCAGTTTCATAACAGATATCTTATGTGATTGCTCAGTCCTGAAGTTTTATAGTTTCATGCATTTTTTTGGTTGAGAGGATGTCCTATGAGGGTTATTTGAAGGAACTAAGGGATGCTTAGCCTAGAGGAAAAAGGACTTGGGAGGGGGGGAGTAAAAAACAATAGAATAACTGTCTTCGAATATCTGAAGGAAGAGTAAAAGAAAGAATACACAGATTATTTTATGTGACCCCATGGGGTGGAAGTAGTATCAGTGAAAGTCATAAATAGGCAACTTTCACTTCAGTATGAGAAAGAATTTCTAAGATTAGAACTATCCAATAGCTTTGAAAGGGAAGGGGGTTCCTCATCAGTCTTCAAGGTAAGACTCTATATGACTATATGTTTGGAATATTGAATCAGTTGTTATTCTTGGAGTCAGAAAGACTAGAGTTCAAATCCTGACTCAGATATATCTTGTTTATGTGACTGTGAGCAAGTCATTAAACTTTTATCTGCTTCAGTTTCCTCACCTGTAAAATGGGAATAGTAATATCACCATCCTCCCCAGGATTGCTCAGAGAATCAAATGATTTAGAATATGTAAAGTATTTTGCAAACCTTGAAGCACTATATAAATTCTAGTTTAAAAAAAAAAAAACATTGTAGAGGGGACTCATGCATCAATTAGAAGTTGAATCCCTGAGATCAAACCAAATCCTAAGATTCTGTGGTAAATCATTTTTTGGAGTTTAAAGAAAAATGAGTGTTATGTTAAATTTTGGGGTACTCCATCTACATTGAAATTTATAATTCAGGAGCAGCTAGGTAGTGCAATGTATAGAGCACCAGCCCTGAAGTCAGAAGGACTTGAGTTCAAATGTGATCTCAGATACTTAACATGTCCTACCTGGGTGATCTTGGGCAAGTCACTTAATCCCAATTGCCTCAGGGGAAAATGTATAATTCAGCCTATAATTTGAGAGGCTAGGTGGCAAAGTGGACAGAGTACTGGACCTGGCATTAGAAAGAACAGAGTTCAAATCCATCCTCAGATACTTATTAGCTGTGTGACTAGGCAAGTTACTTAACTGCTCCATGCCCGTTTTCCTTATCTGTAAAATGAGAATCATAATAGCAAGTACCTCCCAGTGTTTATGTGAGGACCAAATCAGGTCGTATTTGTAATGTTCATTGCAAATCTTAAAACACTATATAATTGTTATCTGGGCAGTTAGATGGTGCCATAGTGCATAGAGGGTCAGACTTGGAGATCAAATCCAGCCTCAGACACTTAGTAGCTATGGGGTCCTAAGTCAGTCACTTTACCTTGTTTGCCTCAGTTTCTCCATCTGCAAAATGAGGTGAAGAAGAAAATAGCAAACCACTCCAGTCCTTTGCCAAGAAAAGCCAAAATGGGGTCACGAAGAGTCAGACATAACCAGAAATGATTGAACAACAACAGTAACGAGAAGTGCTATTAACTATTATTACAGACATTTATTGAATTCCCCCTACAGGCAAGGCCCAATATCAGTTCAGAGAGATATAAAGTTAAAAAAAACACAGTTGTTTCTCTGAAGAAAAACATAGTTTGAAGTAGTAAGTAAAATAATATACAAATCCCAAATATTAAGTAGTAGGGGAGTCATTTCAGACTTAATAAGTTGTTGTTTTAAATTAATTGGAAAATTATGGAATCCAGTTGGACTAAAATATTAGATAAAAGCAGGGATGTATTGAAGGCACTTGTGATATTTTATTCACAAATAACAATTTTAAATTATTTTAATTGTTCTTTATTATAAAGAAGTTTTACTGCAAGTTTCCTTCTTTAGGGAACTTTGTCAACATCCAAGGAATAGGGCAAACCTTTTACTATAATATTTGGCTATATTTCAATCTATGCTATTTCTACAATTAAAGTGCTAATCAAATGGAATTTGCCACTTAATTCTGTCCTCAACTGGCTGACCTAGAGCCTGGGTGGTTACCAAGCAAGATGCTGGGCCCCTCTTTAAGACTGCCTGTCCTCATTTCTCTAATTGAAGTTAATACCCCAGTGGGAAAAGGCCAAGACCAATAATATATACACAAATTAAAATTCCATCAAGAGGTACATTGGGACCATATTATAATTGACTTTGAACATCAAAAAATACCTTCATCATATGGACCGTATCACAGAGGGAATGGAGAAGGGAAAATGCTGTTTAACTTAGAAAGGGTCACATAATACATATCAAAAGACTTGAGTGGTGAAGAACACAGAAATAAGGGACTTCTCAGTCATATTCCTAATAACTGCAAAACCAGTCCTTTTACTTTCTGTCTTACTTTCCTATCAGCATGGGCAAAATCAGAGTAATGGCTCACATTTCCAATTGTTTATTCCCCTGACATTTTTCACTGCATCTCCATGAGGTACGCAAGATTATGCCCATTTTACAGATCATGAGCCTCCTCCAAAGTCTTGGTGGCAGAGAGAATACCTGGGAGTTCTCTCATAGGCTAAGCTAGTGGAGTAAAAGATCTGAGTCCTCCTAGCTGGAAAAGCTTTCACCAGGTATTTGGTGATGGATTGCATGTCTGCTGTTTTAGGTCCATCCTCGCTAAGTTAAGGGAAGCTTATTACCACCTTGGCTGTTAAGTGGTGAATTCTGTGGTCACTATTTAGTAAGTTAACAGAGGTTCTGATGATCTCTGCCTTAGTGCAGTAACCACCCAGGTGAATGAGATCCCCAAAGGAGTAAAGAATTACAGGTGGAGGTACTCAGTATCAGAGCAGAAACAGTTAATGGCTCATCAAAGTTTAGAGCTGAAAGTGTTCTTATGAAAGCATAAAATATTAGTTGGTTGGTTTTTAAAGGGATCTTGAAACATTAACTAGATAGATCTAGACAGATAGATAGATAGATAGATAGATAGATAGATAGATAGATAGATAGATAGATAAAGGAGTGAGAGAGAGAGAGAGAAGGAGAGAAGGAGGGAGGAAGGAAAAGTCACTTTCCACCTAACAATCCTATGAGATAATGCAAGTGTTATTATTCCCATGTTAGAGATGGAGAACTAAGATACTGAGAGGTAAGGAAATTTGCCTACGGTTACATAGCAAATTTGTGATAGAGCTGAGATTTAGATCTGATAATTTGAAGTGGTTTAGCACCCCTTCTGCCATCGATTTAAGAAGAAATCACACCTATTAAATAAAGTGAGACCTAATTTTGATAAGCTGGAAAAATTTTAAATAGAAATAGTTTTTAAAAATGAGTTGACAACTATTCCCTTTCCACTCCTCCCCCCCAAAAAAATCCAGCCATCCTTCCCAAAGAAATAAATACAAAGAATATTAAGAATTAGATACCCTTTCCCCCTTCTCCCTGTAAGGGCCAGGCTCTGTGCCCGGGTATGGGGTTTCCCGGTCTGTGGGGCTGTGCTCATCCATAAGCAGTCTGAATTGCCAGGCAATCACTTGAATTTCTTTGATCCCTGGGGTAATTAGGGAGGCATGAATAGGAAGTGCTGACTCTTTGCCTTGAACAAACACAGAGTTTAACCACTTCCTTTATGTAGAGGTCTTTCCTTTAACATTTCAAAGGACTATGGTGATTTGCCTTGAAACTGCCCCCCTTTTTTTCAGTTCAGCACAATTGAGGGCTAAATGAGAACCTGCCTCATTCTTCTCAGAAGAAACAAATTTTCTTCCCTATGCTGTCTCCTTGCTCATTCATCCATGCTTGCATTCATTCCTTCATTCATTCATTTAACAGATGTACAGACTGGAACAGCCTGGGAGATAGATTACAAAACTTCATCCATCTGCAAGTTTTTATGCCAAACAGCCCCATACTTAGTCCCATTAGAGTGATGACTGAAACCCCACAGAATGTCAGAGCTGGGGAGGACCTTGGAAAATAGAATGTCATCCGAACATAGAAGGCTAGAAATGGAAGGGAACTCAGTATAAAATGTTAGAACTTAGAATGTTAGAGCTGAAAGGGACCATGGAAAATTGAACGTTGTATCACAGAACATACAATACTGGAATTGGACATTAATTCTAAGATCTCTATGCCCATATTTTATAGAAGAAAAACCAAAAACGTAGAAAAGAGGGAAAGTTTATTTGTTCATTTATTCAATAACCATTTTTAAGGACCCATTGATCAAAGCTTTATCACTAGCTTGAGACCAAGCTGGTCTGGGATCCAAGACTCAATGTTTTTCGAAAACATTTTAATGGATTTTTAAAAAATGATTTGTCTGACAAACTTTTTCCTGTAGTAAGACTAGGAACAGACAATGCATGTTTCTATCTACTTTTGGGAGAATTAGGGGATTTAGAGTTCTTTCATTTTCTAGAAAACACCTGAATTTTGTGATATGCAGATTAATGAAGAGAATCCCCTGGGTTGAAATTAACTCCCTAGCCTGAACAAATCCCAGATGGATTTTTTTAAATTTTATTTTTTGAGTAGGTAAAAAGGCCATTCTTTGCCTCATTTCTTACCTAGTCTTAATCATTGGATGAGCCTTGCCATAGTCAAACTGAGAGCTGAGAAGGGCTTTAGGGGCCATCTCCAGTAGTCCTGATCTATATCTGGCTACTAGAACCAGATGGGTCTGGAGGTGACTTTGCACAGTTTTCCCTCACTTAAATACAATTCAGTTGCAAGTCACCTTCCTGATGTCCTGGCCCTCTTCAAGATGATTCTTCCAGACTCCAAGCCTGGCACTTTATTCCCTGTGCCAATCAGTTGCCCCCAGAATACAAAATGTTAGAATGGTCAGTAAATAGCAAAACTAAAGTTCAAACCCAGGTCCCTCAGATTCATCCAATTATTCCCTTCACAGACTTGACATGGATAAACTCTTAATTCCTTATTTTGTGAATTTATACTAATCAGAACTCTAGAATAAAAGTCTTGATGGGGTTCAGACCAGAAACTTTTTCTAGTATCTTTAATACATTACTGTCTTGGACTAAAACAGCTGAGATTTAGAATCCTGTTTATCCTGAGCCAACTTGTACCTTTTATGTAATTATGGGGTTTTTCCACCTACTTTTCTTTTCATAGGCCTTCCCTTAGACAGAATCTCTACTT
The DNA here is from genome assembly GCA_023553655.1 of Myrmecobius fasciatus. Taxonomy (NCBI): domain Eukaryota; kingdom Metazoa; phylum Chordata; class Mammalia; order Dasyuromorphia; family Myrmecobiidae; genus Myrmecobius; species Myrmecobius fasciatus. The sequence goes on along the minus strand of JAJPUD010004654.1, from coordinate 38,972 downwards.
CTTGGTCTGCCATATCTTTTGATAAAATGTGCTTTCTCTCTGAAAGATCAAGGGAAATGACAAAAAAAATTGGTTAATCACATGGAAAGCTTCCATGTGAGTTTTGAATTACAAAATAATCATGAAGTAAAAGTTCTGAATCATGAAAGCTTTTATTAAAAACCTATGCACTATTTTCTTTGGATATTGATTGATTTGAATGCCACAGAATCATATATATGAATTATTAGTATAGATAAGGTTTGGGCTAGAAAACTCCTAGGTTTTTTTTCACCTTAGGGACTCGTATTATTTGAAACAAAAATTCTTCAACTAGAAGGGGCTTAGAGATCCTTTTGTATAATATCTTCCTACCCCACCTCAGATTTTATAGAGGAGAGGCCTGAGATCTTGAGTATAGTCTCAGAACTCTGATTACTCTTAGATAGAATCAGGTCTGAAGATTTCATTACATTAACATAAAATACTTGATTGATCTGCTGAATGCATATTAAACCTGGGGCCCATATCAGTAACAGTACCTTCTCACAAGTCTTAGATGCCCCAGGGATTGATAAGTATTTTTCTTGTCTGTGAATTACAGGATATGTTTGCCTTTTCTTCCATTGGAAGACAGTTTATTGCCTTGCTTCCTTTCAATCTTGCATGATTCCACCTGATTTATTGAAATATTGACAAACTGGCAGCAAGTTCATACTGAAAGACTTTTTTTCAGACATTACATATTACAAAAATATGATTAACTTTGCTATTGACAATTCTCGGGGAAAAAATAAGCACTTAATTTTGGTGCAGAAAGATGTTTACTCTGATCATTGCAGTCAAGTTTTTTCCAGAGATAGGAGTAAAAATCGTGCATTTATTTGATTTAACATGCTCTCAGACAATTCCTAGGCAGGATATTGTCAGGGTGTTTTATAGAATCTGTAGAATCTTGGAGTATTAGGTCTGGAAGGGAACTCAGAATCACAGAAAATAAGAACATAATGCTTTGAAGGGATTTTGGGATGTAGAATTTTTAATCACAGAATGTAAGATTTCAAAGGGACATTAGGCATCATAAAAATTAACTCTTCCTCTCTCCCTCTTCCCCTATTTTTTAAATTTAGTATAACCAAGGCCTAAATAAGCTTAATCATTTGACGAAAGTCATACAGGCAATATCAGAAATAGGTCTAAACCCAAAATTGCTTTGCGTTTTCAACAGCATATGCTGTTTTTTTAGGGAATCTTTGCACAAATCTTAGTTTGAAGGTTGTAGGGGCCAAGTATCCTGGGACACATGGCAAAAATCCCATCAGGTAATGGGAGTAGTTATGAGCTATCAGCCTAGACAAATAGAAAAATGATATATTGAGGAAGATAAGAGAACTAACTCTAAGGTATCAGGATGAGGTTGAACTGAAGTGCTTATGGAGGTGGTTTGAAAGACCTTTTAGTGACCCCAGGTATAATTATAATAGTCAGCTTTTGTAGGAAGTTATTTTTATCTAGTGATTTCAATACAAATTAGATAAATGGTAATTATTTTTATAATGCTTTTTTGGTTTACTAATTAATTAACAAAGACCATATGTTTCTAATACTCTCACATGAGACAACATCTAGTGTGTAGCCTTATAATAATACTCACAGAATTCTAGCATCTCAGATTGGCAGGCTACTTGGACCAACCTAAAGAGTGAGTTCTCTTAGTAGCATCAATCATTGCTAACAGCACCAGGCTAATTATTTATTAAATTTCTGTTATGTGCCAGGCCCTGTGCAAGGAGATGGGAAAACAAAAAAAAAAAAAAATGTGCCTTCTTTCAAGGAACTTACATTCTAATAGAGGAAGACAGTATATAAAAGAGCTGAAAAAACTGGAGGTTGAGGAGGAAATCCTATGTTCCTCTAACAGGCAAAAGTTCTTGGAACCTTTTAGCAAATGGCCAAAGGTGGTAAGCTGAATTTCACTGCACCAAATGGACATGACAGAGAGAATGCAACCTCAGACATATGATATTCTTATAGTCCTTCAGGTTTTGATTTTCTATACCATATTCTGATGTTTTGCATTCTAATATTCTGTCTTTTGAGGTTTAGTTCTCAAATTTATTACTTGCCCTAACATCCTATGATTCTTTGATTAAAGTACTCAGCACAATATCACAGGATAATATCCTAGAAGACTTGGATTCAAATCCTGACTATTTTTCTGTGTGACTCGGGATAAATCACTTAATCTCTCCAAAACTTGGTCTTTTCCTCTATAAAATTAAGGGAATAGAATAGAATAACCTTTGTTTCTTTCCTGCACTAATTTTGTGATTCTATAATCCTTTGGTCTCTTGCTTCTATTTATTCCCTTATCTCCAAGCACCCAGCCAATGCTAAATTCAGTCTTTTTATCACCTGGCTCCTAGATTACTGTGCTGGTCTCCTAATTCCTTTCCTTTATTCCATTCCCCTTCCCAAAAGTCTTAAAACACAGGTGTAAAAATGGTCACTCCCCTGATCAAAAGCCATTGATGATTCCCTACTGCCTCTAACATAGTACATGAATTCCTCCTTCTTGTCTAATGCAGCTCACAATCTGCCTTCCACTGGCTTTCTCAGCCTTATCTCCTATTATTCCCCTTCATGCAGGCTGCATTCCATCCATTTTCACCAAAGCAGCTCTCCGAACAGGACGTTCCATTTTCTGCTTCCCTTGTATGTACACGGGCTGTTCCTGGTTCCCGGAATGTATTTTTTCTCACTCCTGCGTCTCAAGATCCTTACTTTCCTTCATGCCTGAAAAGAATGCAATTTAACAGACTCTCTCTCCCTTCAGAATATACCAGAACAGTTGTGCTTTCAATAAAAGCTTTCCAATTTTCGACTTAATTTCAAGCATTGTAATTGATTGGTTTGGTAATTATTACCTCCGAGGCTTGGCCAAGTCAACAAGCTAATAGAAAGAAGTTGAACAATGTGTTTTTCACCCCTTCTGCTGACTTCGGTGGTTTCTGAAGGTCTCTTATGCCTTACTAAGCATGTCTCCTTTTCTCCTCCCCATGATCTATCACAATCATCTCATTCTCTCCTCTAACTCCCTCAGTCAATCAGCTTGTCCCAGGAGTCATCCCTCCCCCCCTTTTTTTTGACCTTGTGAATTACTGTCTGGGTTGATCCTTTGTTCATCTTCAAGATTCTTTCTGCTTTTAAGACAAAATTGCACCAACTTTTAAAGCCAACTCCAAAAATCCAATTGCCTCTCAAAGTGAAAACTGATAGATCATTCCCAGGAGGAATATAGTCTCATTTTGTTCAACACAAAATACTTGCATAATGATGAAGAACTAGGATGTTGAGAAATGTGAAAGCCTCATTGTCCCCTACTCTCAGCCTCAGAAAAGGGCCTGGATTTGGAAAGTAGAGAGCCCAGATTTGAATCCCATTGTTCCATTTAATAATCCAAATGACATCACAGGTCTAATCCTTAATTCTCTCATTTGTAAAATGGAAGTGTTGAACAGGATAGTTTATAAATTCTTTCCAGAACCTGAATTTGTGATTTCTTCCATTCCCCAGATGCCACATTTTAGAAAAGACATTGACAAATTAGTGCCTATAAGTGGATGGAGGATTTGAAACCATGACTGGTAGTTGTAGGAAAAGGAAATATTCAGACTGGAGAAGGGAAAAATTTATGATGAGATGTAATCACACTCTTTAGTCATAAGGACATTAGAAAAAAAGAATTGCCTCATAACAACTGCCCAGAATAATTATTGACTGTCTGAACATGGGGTGTGCTTGTGAGCTTCCTTTTTCTGGAGGTGCAGAGGAACCTGGTGACCCCTTATTGATCACACCCTTTGAATATGTTCACATTTGGATGCAGTGACCACTGAAAACTATTCCAGATCTTTGATCCTATGACTCAGTCAGTGTTACTCAGACAGGCCATATAGGAAAATTCTAATGGTGTAAACATACAATCTGAGATTCTAAAATGTTGACAGCTTTGTCCCATTTAATCTAGTTAAGTTATTCAGCTCTCTAAAAATTCTACATTAAATTTAAGAGGCAGCTGTCACGAATTGGAAAGATTCCCAGACTTCAGAGCCCCACAGACCTAAGTGCAGAACCCGTCTTTGATAAGCCTGGTTGGGCAAATCAGTTCCTCTCTCTAGGCCTGTTGCATCTTCCATGAAATAGGGAATAATAGAAGGGGCAAAACCTACCTTATGGAGGTCTTAAGACAATCAGAAAATATCAAGCATAAAGGATGCAGGATGGTTTAAATGAAAGATCTCTTGGGTTTGAGTTAGAAGGCTTAGATTAAAGTCTTCTCTTCCTGGTGAAAATCATTTTGCCTCTCAGTTTCTAGCTCAGTTAAATGCAATGGAGGATCCCTAAGGGCCCTTCTAAAGGTCACAGAATTCCAGTCAGAGGTTCTGTAAAGTGCTTTATAACAACAAAGCTTTCCATGAATGGAAGCTGTCATTAATCACCTAAAATTCTACCCGTAGGTATTGAATTCAATGCTCAGGTTTGTTTCTATCATCAATAAATATTTATTGAGCTGCCATAACTTTCCAGGCACTGTTCTGAGGGCTGAATAAAACAACCTGAGCAAGGTCAAAATGTCAACCCAAGGGCCAGATCACATAAAAACTTGATCACCATTGGTTTTTTCACCCATAGACATCCATCCCATCAAGGAAATAACTCCAGGCAGCTAAAGAAAGCATTGGGTTAGGAAAAAGTGTCATCAAATGATGATGATTGCTAACATCTATATAGCACCTGGAGCAGCTCAGGGATGCAGTGGATAGAGTGTGGGCCCTGGAGTCAATAAATCTCAGATAAAGGGCTTAAACCCAGATCCTCTGAAAAAATCCACTTCTGATTCTACCCCATCATGTTATCTCTGGAGCTTTTCCTTCCTTAATGTTGAGAAATTCATTAGGTTGAGAAGATGTCTGTGGCTATAGATCTTCTTCCTGGGGGTTCGATTCAGCCCTCTGCAGAAGAATATTGGCTTTGGAGTCTGGGGACCAGAGCTCTCCATCTGCTTCCCTAGCTATTATAGCTGCCTGATTTTAAGCAGATCTCTTATCGTGTCTGAACCTCAGCTTCCACATCCTCAGAGAAAGGGAAATAGATGAAGGGATGGCAGAGGTCAGCTTGCAGCAATAAAACATGCTGTGCTAATTGATGATACCTCAAGTCCACTGTCAAGTGCCCTGTGTCCAGAAGGGGGACATAGGCCCAGGAAAGCCTCCACTCTGAGAGCTTGAAATGTCCTCAGGGTCTGTGCATCTGAGGACCAGTCTGACTTAATTTGGAAATGCTTATCAACAGGAGCAACTCAGACTAGCTTATGACAAGGCTTGTGTTGGTGGAGGGAGCATGCACTAATGGAAAATGCATTGTTGGACTTAGAATCTATCATTTCAAAAATGTCTGCTTGATTTCTTCATGTGATTTTAAGAGGCAGGAAGATGAGGTGGAGAAAGTGCCATCCTGGAAGTCAAGGGACCTCAGTTTTAAAAAATCAGCCTTTTTTTTTTTACCAATCCTGTGAATTTAAGCAAGTCACTTCCCCTTTCCTAGAGCCTCAGTTTTCTTCTCTGTGTAATGGGTATAATATATATGACGTGTGCCATGTAGGATTGTCTGGAGAAAAATATTTTGTAACCTCTGCTTTAGCATCTCCACATTCCAGCTGATTTTTTTTAAAGTGGATTCCATTGTTATCTTGATTTATAGACACCTGGTATTAAGGAGCATATCTAGTGATTACCTTGATATGTTCATTTTTTCAGTTAGTGACTCACAAGACAGGTTTCATCAACTCTGTCCTCCTGTGGGTTGTATACCATTGAAACTACTCTTGGCTCTGGAACAGTAGAGGCTGCTTCTTAATGACTATGATAATTGCCTTCTGCTCTTTAGATGTGGAGAGAGCCTGCAGTATCTGAACATATACTGAAGGTTTTTTTTTTCCTCCAAAAAATGTCAAGATGGAGGATGCACTTTCGGAGCCACATCTCATATCTTGCTGGGCAGAAAAAAGCCAGAGAAAATGTCAGCAGTGGGATCAGATTGACCTGATACTAAGAGCATCAGGAGTCCGAACTACTTTTTCGACTTCACTTTGCTTTTAGGAACCATTAACATTTCAAAGCAGGTGATTGTGTCAGGGGTAGACCCTTCCAGAGTCTTGTTCAGAACTGTCTTTTGCATCTTTTCACCCTTTCATTGAATTATGCATTAGTTTCACAGAAGAAGACAGCACCAAATTACTTGTTCATAATGCTTTCAAAGCATTTAAAGAAGATTCTGCAGAATACAATATAGATCTATAACTTATAAGCTAATATAGATATGGGAGTGGGATTTGGAAACGAGCATGTTCTGGGGGACATTAATGAGATTAGGAGTCAATAAGCCTGGAAAGGAGGTGAGAAGTCTAGTCTTGCCAAAGAATCCACCTACCTAAAGGCACAGGTTTTTGAATGCTAGATGAGAGAATATGAGTTAAGTCAGAGCAAATGGTCTTCAAAATGGGAAGTGAGAGGGCAAAGCAGAGGTAGGAAAAAGACTATATCTAGAAGTAAAAATAAAAAATAAATTAAAAAATATGTCCCCTGAAAGAATTAAAATGGAGATGGTACCCTTTTATTATTGGTGCCTTAGAATCCACAAGCCCCTCTTTTCAATGTAGCTATTATTGTTGTTCAATTTTTTCAGTTGCATCCAATTCTTCACAACACTCATTTGGAGTTTGTGCCCAGCTTGTGTCTCAAGCTGCATTTGAACTCAGAAGGATGACTTCCTGACTCCTGCAGGCTCAGACCTAGCTGCCAGGAGCTACTGAACTTCAGCTGAGAGTCACCAGTTCCATGATATCATAGGAAAAACACTTAAATTTTAATTCAGAAGACTTGAGTTTGAGGTTGAGCTCAGACATTTATCCTTGAGTAACATCATCCTTCCATTGTTCTCTAAAGGACATCGTCATGGTGATTTAGTTGTCCCCTTTATTCCCCATTTTCCTTTTCTCCATTCTATAACCTCTGAGTCTACAATCTCATCCTATAACAGATTTAATTCACCTGTTAGGGGTTCAGAGGTGGAGTCTAAGAGGTTCTGCTCTTCTATATTGCATCGTTTTGATACTTTAAGTACCATTTAAGTGCCATTTATTCCTTAGTTTCTCTTCCCTTTTTCTGACTCTTTTGTTCTGTCTCTCTGTTTCTCTCTCTCTCTCTCTCTCTCTCTCTCTCTCTCTCTCTCTCTCTCTCTCTCTCTAGCTCTCTCTCTCTAGCTCTTTCTCTTTCTATCTCCTCCCATCCCTAGAAGATATCTCTTTGTCCTTCTATCTCACTCAGGTCAATAGTATTCTGAAAAAAAACTGACCTTTAAACATGAGAACTGATTTCGTTACTTATTCTTTCCTTGATACCTATAATTCTTTACTTTGCTTATGTTTTTGTTTGAAGTGTTTGAAAGTCAAATATTTTGCTTATTTTGGGGGGGGGTCTTTCCAAAATACCTTATACCTCTATTTTGCTAAATTTCATCTTTTCCCATTGATAATTAGATTCGTGTTCACAGAGTATATAATTTTGAATGGTTGAATGTTTCTATGGTCCAAAATATTCATTTTCTGATAGCCTACTTTTCGATGATGAATCTCTCTTAGCCTAATTAAGCTGATTATTAAACAATAAAATATAAAGTGAAAGTAGACTTATACTTGAAACAGTTTCAGATTGATAGGAATTTCTAGAGCTTGCATTCTAGCAGATCATATCTTAGACTTCAAATTGAGTTTCTTTGCTTTTTTCTGCCAAATCTTTTGACTACAAAATTAACATCATGTTATTTGCATTTTCTTTTTGTCATGATTACTTGTCTTTGAAAGTATTCAATTTAGCCACTACATTTCTCAGCATTTGAAGTTATCTTTCACCCTTTTTGGTGATCTGTGGATTCTTTCAAGAACTTTGTTGTTTATATTCAAAAATTCTGAAAGACTTTCTTATATTATTTCTCAAATTATGGCATTATTTTTGACTTCTGGGAGACCTATAATCCTTATATCAGTACATCTTTTCTTCAAGATCAGTCTTTTTAACTTCTTTTGGGGTGAGGGATGGCAAAGGGCATTTGCACAAAGTCATTGAAACAGTAAAGATCTCTCCATTAGAGTCTAGGCTCAGTCAAAAGGCAATATGCTCAGTCCCATCTCCTTTCCTTTCCATTAATGAGAAAAGTTAATATTTGCTATTTCTTGTGGGCTATAGGAAAGAACCAGGTGTGCTTAACAGAATTGCTGAAGCAGCAGGGGTCTCTATGCTAGGGCAAAGTCAGTGTGGCTTGTGCTGCTCCCTTTGAAGGCTCCTGGGAGAGGGGTTTTGTATATGATCTCCAAGATGGAAGACAAGTAGCTTATTTCAAGACTCTTTATTCATCTAACTCCATCAAATAATAATAATGTGTCACATGAAAAGAAATTCCGAAACACAAGACATTCCAACAAGTTAAAGCCTTTATGAATTAACCTCTGAAAAGTCTTGCAGTTCACATGACCAAGAATTTTTTGTAGTTTATATTATTGTAGTGGTCTAACTCACTTTTAGGGAGGAAGTTGTTGGTTTCTAAGTCACTCCTATAAAAGTTGGAGATAGTTGGCATTTTCAGGGATACATTGAACTAACTCATTATAGAATCTTAAGACTGACAAGAGAATTTGAGATTATATCATCAAAACCCTACCTAAAGAAATATTTTTGGAAGGCTGCCTTCAATTATTAATTTACTTTTATATACTGAGGAAGAAGTAAGGAACAAAGGAAGAAAGGAAGGAAGAAAAAGGAAGGAAAGAAGAAAGAGAAGAAAGAGAAGGAAGGAAGAGAAAGGAAGAAAATAAGCATTAATCTGTGTCTATAATTCACTTATGTAGACCTCAGATTCTTCTTTTGTAAAACAAGGTGGTTGAAATTGATGGTCTATGTCCCATTCCAACATTCTGTATAGTCTGGCTTTTTACACATTTTATTCCAAAGTCTCTTCCAGCTCTAATATTCTGTACTTATTCAAATATTGTATATTATAAGGCACCAGCTTTAATTGTCCATGTTAAAACGGTCTAAGTTATAAGATCACTTTTCAGCTCTAACACTATATTCTAAATTCCTTCCTAGTACTAATATTCTATGAGTCTATGATTTTATATCATGATTCCTCTTTATATTTTCTTGAGTGACAAAGCTAATTTAATGCCTTTGTTCCTTTTTTTCTTGTGAGGATTTATTTTTTATAAGGTTGTTTTCTTTCTCTCTTTTCTCCCTCCCTCCATCCTCTTTCCTTCCCTTCTTTTTTATTCTTTCCTACTTTCCTTTCTTTCTTCCTTTCTTTCTTCCCTTTCTGCCTGTTTTGTTCCTTTTTTCTTTCCTTTCTTTTTCTTTCCCCCTCTTTCTTCCTTCCTTTCTTCCTATACTTCTAGAAAAGGGAAAACTTTCAGAGTAAGCAGAGTTCTCTTCTTAAAGGGTGCTCACTCTTAGATTATTTAATTCTAATTACCTATTAGCAAGACAATACTTTTTGTACAATTAGATAAGATAATTGATTCTAAAGGGGAAGAAAGTGCTAATTTAGCTATATTCATCTGAGGTGTCTGAGTTCCAGACAATTGTCCAATTACTTGTGGAGTTGCCAATGTAGATCAAAATGGTGAGATAGTAAAAGGAGAGATAAGTTAATTCATCCTTAGAAATATCTGTCATAGGATCATAGATCAGATTTAGAATTGAAAGGGACTTTTGAGGTCATCTAGTCCAATCCCCTCATTTTATACAGGAAACTGACACCCAGAGGGATTAATTATGTGACTTGCCCAAGGTTGACCTGATAGATTAATGGCAAAGATTTGGACGAATTGTAAAGTCACAGATTTAAAGCTAGAAGAAACCTTACTGTTCATTTTCTCTAACCCTCCCTCATTGTACACATAAGGTTACTGAGATTCCGAAAGGTGAAATGATTTACCTTAATGCAATAAGTAGCAAGAGCAGAATTTGAATCAGGTGTTCAGGGTCCAAAGCTTAGTCTCAGGGTCTCTTTGTCTTAATCTCTTTCTGTCTCTGTTTCTGTCTCTCTCTGGCTCCCTGTCTGTCTCTCTTTCTCTCTCCCCCTCCCTTTGACCACCTCTGTTTACATACCTCACTTAAGACAATCCTAAACCAATAGAAAAGTATGTCTATTTCACCACTAGTATAACTTCCATTTGCCACCATTGTAATTTCTCATTTAAAAAAAATGAAAATGGTTTAACTTGGGATGTTTATTCCCAAATATGAATATCTTTGGCCTTTGGATCACAAAGAAGACAATATTTAGCATTTTGTGGTTTCAAATTATTTTATACATTTTACCTAATTTGGTCCTTATAGTTTATTATAAAGTACTTTATTTACAATATTCCAAAGTAAATATATCCAAAAATAATCATCATTGTTTCATAAGACAAGGACACATGTTCAGAGAGTTGAAATGATTTGTCATAGAACTGTGGGAAACCTAAAAGGAAATTAGGAAACTTGTTAAAGATGAGCTAAGTGGTACAGTAAGTAGACTGTTAGACTTGGATTTAGGAAGAGGGAGGTTAAGATACCCCTTCTGAAACTTACTAGCTTTGTGACCATGGACCTCAGTTTCCTCTTCTGTAAAATGGGAATAAAAATGCCTCCAGTACCTGTTTCACTAGGTTATATCAAATGAGATGTACGTTATTTTAAATAATCTTAAAACTTTAAAGCACTGTAAAAATTGTTAGTTATTATTAGCACTAGAAGGCCCATGGTACTTTCATTTCACCACAAATAAAAACAAACAGTTCATGATTTGCTGAGGGCTGCTATAGAAAATTCTTCTCAGGGAAAAAGTCATATTTGATTGCTCTCTGAAAGCTATGACAGACTTGGGCTTGGCCAGAGCAAATGGCCGTAGGTATGGCGAGATCAACAGATGATCAACTATGAAAAGTTTGGTTCTTCTCAGTAGTTCAGTGATCCAAAGCAATCCCAATAGACTTTGGACAGAAAATGCCATCTTTTTCATCCAGAAAAAGAACTAAGGAGACTGAATGTAAATCAACACATACTATGTTCACTTCTTTTTTCTGGTTTTTCCCTTTTGCTCTGATTTTTCTCTCCCAACACAATTCATAAAACAATGTGTATTAAAAATAAACTAAAAAAATTTAAATTAAAAAGAAGATCAACAGAATCAGGAAATCATAGAACTCAGAGCTAAAACAGATTTCTATGGTTGCCTTCGTCAACATTTATCCAAATCATGAATTTTATCTACATATCCCTGAGACTGTGATCAGTTATTAAGCTTTTGCTTTAATATCTCCATAGATAACGGGGTGGGGGGGAGGGAGAGATAGTGATTAGGTGTAGAAGAAAGAGAATTTGGAACTCAAAATTTGAAAAAAGAATTCTTAAATTACTTTTACATGTAATTTGTAAAAAATAAAATATTAATTAAAAAAATACTTCCAAGGATCCAGAGCAGGCAAATTCCCACAGCCATTCCATGCCAGTCCAGGGACAGATCTGGTTGATAGATATTAAGTCCAATGTCCATCTGAAATTGCCTTCCTGCTTCCCTGTGTCCCATCCTCCCTTAGCCTCCCTTCCCGATTTGTCCTAGTCCTGTCTTCTAAATAAGTCTGAGCCATCTCATCCCTGCCTTGTATTTATCAAAGTGTTTAGCATGGTGCTTGGTACAAAGTAAGCTTAGAATAAATGCATAATAATGAATTTATAATAACAGAATAAATGCCTGTTCTCTTTTCATTATTGTTGTGTTTGCTTTCCCTATCAATTTCATTTAAAAATTTGGATTTGATAGAGCACCCATCCGTGTGGTTGGGGCTTTCAGAAGAAGGTACCATTTTCCAAATGAAGAACAGCAGATACTAGAATTGTGGGAAACCTAAAAGGAAATTAGGAGTCTTGTTAAAGCTGAAGGGTGTGTGTCAGCAAAGACAGAGAGGGGGAAAATAATGTTGTGAAGCCAGGCCATTTCCTTTGTTGTATTCTCAGAAGCAAGTCCCCTTAACATCAGTCCAGGCTCCCACCAGACGTGTGTTTACTTTTTCCATATACTGTTCTCTGCTTTGGTCTAATTGCCCTCACATCATTTCTTGGAATTAGCTTCATCCAGTGGGTGGCTTTGCATGAGCTGCTCAAACCACAGTGAGTTCAGGCCTAGGCTCATGCAAATTCAATCAGCATTCTATTCTCCATGTATCCCAGTGAGGGGTCCTTGACCTGATTAGCAGGAAATCCAAAATTCTCCTGGCTGATGGATATAGTCTTTGCTCTTTTGTGCTTATCTCATCTGCCCTCTCTACCCCTTAACTGCCTAGCCCACCTAGTCCCTTCCTGAGAGAATAGCAAAATAATGATAATATCTCACATTTATATAGTGTTTTGATGTTCCCACCTGAGGCAACTAATTCAAGGATTATTATCCCCAGTTTAATAATAATAGCCAGCATTTATGTAGCATGTAAAGGTTGCAATGTGTTTTATATCTATATCAATGTATATTTATATCTATAGATAGTATCATATCTATTTATATCATTTATATTTATATTTATATCATTTGATCCTCAAACAACCCTGGGAGTGAGATGATATTCTTATTCCCACTTTACAGATGAGGAAACTGAGGCAGGCAGATGAGAAGTTACTTGCTCAGAGTTACCCAAGCAATCAATGCCTAAGGCAGGATTTGAACTTAGAGCTTAAAAGCTTAGAATAAATAATGGATATGTGGAATATATATTCTTTCTCTATAGGATTATAGAGAATATAAGCTTATAATATAATAAATATTATGTGTATTCTATGTATAGAGAACATAATGAATATATAATAATATAATAAATGCCTAATCTCTTTTCATTCTCATTGTGCTTGTCTTCCCTATCAATTTAATTTCAAAATTTGGATTTGATCGAGCATTCATCAGAATGGTTGGAGCTTTAGGAAGAAGGTACCATTTTCCAAATGGAGAGCCCAATACTCTGTCCATTGTACTAGGTTTACAGATAAGGAGTCTGAGGTTTGAAATGGTTACAGTGGCTTTCCCACGGTCACTGTTAAAACTGAGATTAAAACTCAGGTCTCGTTACTATGGTCCCCTTTACAAATAACTTTCATACTTTCTAAAAACCATCGTCAACAAAACAAAATTGTAAGAAGACCCAATTCTGACAACTTTAGCAGACAACTGTTTTTTAAAAAAAATTCTTTAAGTAAAACTAGTTTGGAAGAGGAACTCCTGAGTATCCAGGGACATGCATTGTTTTAGACTGCATTGCCCAAACAATTTGGGATTGCCAGGTAGCTGAGGAGCGTGTGGTTTTAATGGTTTAATCTCTGATGCTTGATCGCCTTTTGGAGGTGACCTTGGATTCTGGCTGGATCTTCTCATCATCAGTCAATCAGCAAACATGTATTTTTGTGTCCAGCACTGTGCTAAGACACACAAAAAGAGGCTTTCCCTCAAGGAACTTACAGTCTTCCAGAGACAGCTAGAAACAGGGCTTCATGGAATAAGCAGGAGTGTCCTCGGAGCAGAGCTCATTTTGGGGAATAAGGCATAAAAAGACTGAAAAGGCAGAAGAGGGCTTCCAAGACAGGAAATCTCCGAGTCCAAACCCAACTAAGGGCGGGGGTCTGCCCTCTGAGAACCAGGCCGGCTCTGTTGGGAGAGGCTCGGTCCCCACCTTAGCCACAGGCCCATGGATTTGTCCAGCGCTTCTCCTAAGTCACAGAGGCCCAGCCCCGAGGGAGCACAGCTGAAACGACCGGTTCTTGCAGTGGGGGCTTAAAGCAGTGGGCCGTGAGCCCCCGAAGCCAGCTCCCCCCTAGTTCCTGTGCTTCCTTCCCCCTCATCCCCTTGGGTTTGGAAATTCCCTCTCCCCTCCTCACAGAAAAAGATGACTTTTCTCATTGCTCACCACAGCCATGCACCTGTTTGGCCTAAACTGGCACCTGCAGCCGCTGGAAGGGCCGATGTATGAGATGACGGAGGACCCAGTCAGCAGTTGGCCTGTGCCAACAGACGTCTCCCTGTATCCCTCGGGGGGCACAGGGTTAGAGGTACCTGACAGGAAAGGCAAAGAAGCCGGAGAAGGTAGGGTCGGTGTCTTGTCCGTGTTGTGAGTCCCCTTTGTCTGCCTGTGAACTGGAGACATCCATCCCCCCTCGCCCGCCACATTCCCCGACGTGGCTCCATGCTCTCCATCCTCACACGCTCGGGGCTGGCTTCCCAGCGCTGCGGCCGCCTGGTCTCTTCATTCTGATTCCATGTGGCTCGATGAGCTAATCTGGGTGGGATGGGATGGAGACTGGCGGTCGTGGTTCAGAGCTCTATCGCCTCTAACTCCAGAAACAAGCACCTGGGGACTCTGCCATAAAACCCTGAGCGCGCTTGTGGTTGCCATCTTTGCCTTTTGAAGGAAACCAGACAAGAGCCTGAATGGGGAGGACCGAATAGCTGACTTGGGTGTTTTAGACTGCAACAGCCTTCCCTTGGGCCTTCGTGGTGCACTCGAGGCACCAGGTGCTTTTTCACAAGTCCCGAGGCCTGGAGACGGGGAGCCCCCCAAAGTCCCAGCCTTGTCTGGTGGCTGCTTTGGGGAGTGTGGGCCTAGATCAGCCTCTGAGGGCCACAGCTGCTTCACTTCTGGAGTCTCACTCATCTCTGCTGCCATCATGCTCATGCCAGCCTCCAAAAGTGTCTCTTTGTCTTTTTCTTTCCTTTCCCCTCAAGGAACATCATCCTTGCCCCACCTGATCTTTTACCCGGTTCTTTTTCACATCATCGGTCCATGGCTGTGCATGCTGGGTGCCCATATGTGTGTTTATAAACTCTAATGTCAATCCATCTTGTGATCTCCCATTGTACCAAAATTAACTTAAAACAACAGACATCCCACAGGAGCCAGAGCAGAAAGAGAGAGTCAAAGGCCCTGCCAGTTCTCTGAGATGCTATGATAGATTCCCCTATATCACTAATCAAAACTCTGATTTGTAAGAACTAGATAGCATCAGCCACATATAATAATGGAGTAATAATATGTTTATTAATTTTGTTCATAGTAGGTTTGTCTTATTCTGTCCATAAGTGATGGATATATTTTAATTGAATTATTATTCAGTCTAACATTAATAATGGTATTATGTACCAGGCAGTGTGCTGAGTTTTGAACTGGAAAATGATGCCCACCCAGAATATATATTAGAGCTTTTATTTATGCCATGGATCCTTGTGGCAATCTGGTGAAATCTATGGATCCCATCTTAGAATGGTGTTTTTAAATAATTGAAAGAAACATAGAAGTTAGACTAGAAAGATGTCATTTTTCCCCCCATCCAAGCTCACTTGCCCACTGAAATCCCTCCAGGTTAACAGCCTCAGTGTTAAAGAATCTGATTCCTTTGCTTCAAATACAATATCCATTAATGGTCTCTCATCTAAGGCCCAATCAAGTGTGGAGACCACTTGGGACCAACATTTTTTTTTATTATAGTAGCTTCTCATTGTCTATTGAGGAAGGAAGGAGCCTTAGTTGGAGTCAAAGATGGCAGCCCTCTCCTGACATCTCAGGCTCTTGTGCTGTTCTTCACCAGTCTAGGAAAGATTGTAGGTTTAAGGCATTAACCCCCAAGAAGTTGGTCAAGAGCTCATTGAACAAAGTTTATTTTTTTTCCCTTGGTGATCACTATCATTGAGTGTTTTAACAGAAATGGAGGAGACTATCTACAATCTCTCCACTAATTAAATTATAGTTTGTGGGTTGTGGGCTTTGCTTTATTTTTTTTCCTAAGGAGTAAAAAGGTACAGATAAAATGGGAGAAATTGTATCCCATTACTGGGTTACTTTAATTGCAGTACTTTTGCTTAAAGGGATTAGCTATCATTACTAATGCAAATAGAAATCTTGTTTAGGAATCCTGCTAAAACCTGGTCAGCATCAACTGTGATTTACCCCACTCAATAAAACCAGGTACTGAACTTTCTCCCTCTGTGGTTCTTAATTGGTTTGTAACATATAGGGATCTCTAGTCAAGTTGGGGCCTGCCCAAGTTTGTCTGTGACTAAATCTGTAACTTTGGGGGCTTCAGACTCTCTTAATGCTGCTTTTCCAATTCATTTCAAAGGGTATCAGAAAAAGAAAGGCTTCTGCCCACACAGAAAGTCAGTGCTATCTCTGAAGATTTTACATTGGGGAGAGAAACATCTGGGTATAGTGGGGAGAAAGCTTGGGTTGGAGGCCAGTCAGGTCTTATTTATCATGCAACTCTAGGCAGAAACCTCTTTTTGTCCATAAGTTAGGGATTTCTGTGCTACTTCTGCACTGATAGCTAGCATTTATAGAGCACTTTAAGATTTGCAAATATTGTCTTATTTGATCTGCAAAATAACCATGGGAGGTAAGTGTTATTACTAAAAAACCAGCAATAATAATGATAATAACTAATGTTTGTATAGTGCTTACTATGTGCCAGATGTGCTAATTCCTTTACATTTGATCCTCAAAATAATTATGGAAGGTAGGTGCTTTTATTGTTATTCATAGTTGTAGGTAACATTTATACACCACTTATTATTTGTCAGGCAGTATGCTAAGTCCTTTACAATTATTATCACATTGATCCTCACAACAATCCTATGAGATAATTATTATTATTATTATTTCCATTTTGTAGTTGGGTAAACTGAGACAGTGAACTGAATTGCCCAGGGTCACACAGCTAGTAAGAATCTGACATTAGATTTGATTTTAGGTTTTCCTGAAGGTCTAGCATGCTGCCCGACCTAGCTCTCTGGGAGTCATCTCGGATACAGGGAAAAGAGCCTTTACTCCAGTCAGATAATTCTTATTATCTGCATCTCTTGGCTAACAAGGTTCCTGGATCATTCATGTCTTATTCTGTTAAAAGTGGGTGTGAGGCTCAATGGTCTGCTGGGTCCCTCCCAACTTTAGATCTGAGATTAATGACACAATCACTTTATGGACCTTGCTTGATACACTAGGTAAACTTGAGTTATTAATTTATTATTAATTGTAAGGGGCTTAGAAAAAAGACGTTATTACTGTTTAGGGGTGTTAGACATTCTAAGTACAATTGACATCCATTTAAGTCCATTAAAATTCAGAACTGTCTCCCTCCTGCAAATAATGAATGCAGATAATGAATTTTTTTCAGGGGGAGAAATATTTTTTAAAATTCTCCTTTCTTAGAACCATATAACTATTTATGATTTATGTATTGTTATTGTTGAGAAAAGGTTATGATTGATATATTATAAGAATGCACAAAGACTTGTGTGTGTCTGTTGTTTTCCCTGATAGAATGTAAGCTCTCTGAGGGCAGTCACTCTGCTTTTTAATTTCATTCTTCAGCAGAGTAATTGAGTGAGGATGAAAAGATACTTAATACAACAGTGCTTCCTGATTGGTCAATTCATAGAATTATAAGACTGGAAGGAATCTGGAAGCCATATGGGCCAATTCTGTGCCTACATATTTAACAATATTAACCCCTTGTATTTCTATAGTGCTTTAAGATTTACAAAAGGCTTTTTCTTACAGGGTAGATCTTATCCCTGGCTAACAGAAATGTTGGGTGACTTTCAGTCTCACAATCCATAATGTTAAAGCCAAGATTCAAACCTATATGTATGCATATGCATAAACACCATACATCTATTTATGTAGAGCTAGGAATCATATTGTGTACATGCATGTATACATATATCTACAGGTACATGAACATATGTGTAAGTAGGTATGTACACACCTGTACATGTGAATATGTATGCAGTAGTAATGATTATGATGATCTCCAGTTACAGCTTATAAAGTACATTCATCACAACAACCCCCTGAGGAATGTGGAGTACAAAGAGGATTATTCCCATCTTATAGATGAAGTTGTTGTTTGTCCTTCATTCTCAAAGAGAGTGACATCGGGGAGACGATCCTATAATATGCAAGGAAATTGGATTTAAGTGAGGGAGGGCTGTGCAAGGTAACTTGCCTCAGTTTCCCCTCCAGGGCCATCTGGGTCCAGACATAAAGCAGGATGAGTGAGATGGCCCTGGATATAATGGGAGACTTTGGCCTTTTTAAGCTAAGGTCTTACTGATAGATGAAGTAATTAATGATCAGAAGGGGAGAGTGATTTGACTCTACCAGCAAGGAGCAAATTGAATACTCTGAGATCTTCTGACTTGCTAACTCAGAGAATATTTGTGTTTCAGCCCCCCATCGTTTATGTGTGTAATATACACAGACCCCTACCTAGTATTTTACAAGAATATAGTCCTTTTTCTGGGAATAACATAAAATGCATTTTAGATTGTGATTTTGAAAGTGGACATAGGGTTCCAGACACAAAAGCCTTCCCGAGTATGTCTGTGTCAACTTATACTGTTCATTAATGGTGGAAGAGGGACCGCAGACCTTAAGCAAACAAGCACTCTGATGATTGAATCATATGAGGAGGGATAGCTTTTTCTCCTTCTGTAATGAAAGCAAAATTGCCCATCAGTGAGAACTGCATCCCCTCCTCCTTGCCAGAATGGAGCCGTTTATTTTGATAACCAAATAAATTTCAGACAGTCGCTAAGGAGACTAAAGTATTGTAAGTATAAGTTAATGCATTGGAAGCAAAAATAACACATAAACTGCACCCTGAAACAGGAATAGGAGCTGGCATCTCAGTGGCGCTGCCACCCAGGCCAGTCTCCAAACCCAGATTTCCTTTTTACCATGCCATAGTAATCTATGAAGCAGTTAGAGACTTAGGGTATCATGATTTAGAGCTGGAAGAGATTTAGTGGCCATCAAGTCCAAACCCCTTCATTTTACAAACAAGGAAACTAAGAATTAGAGCGGTGATATGACTTACCCATTGTCACATAACTAGTAAATTATCTGATGGGGGATTAAAACTAACCTCTTCAGGACTCCAAATCAAACACTCTAGGACTTCATGATCACTCACACAGGGCACCCCTGGAAGGAAAAAGGAACATGAAAGTGGTAAAGAAAGGATTTCAACTTGTCTTAGCCAAGGTTACAAATCTCCTAGGAGAAAAAAAAATTGAGGTAATGGTTTTGGAAAGTCATGTGCTAAACCCTATTATTTGTCCCTGTCCCCTTTGTCCCAATCCTATAAGGACAATCATGGTTCCCATTTCTGAATTGCTCTGAAGTTTCTGAGTTCTTTCCTCACTGACACTGAATTAGGTGGGTTAGAAACTATTACACTTATTTCACATTTGAGGAGACTGAAATTCAGAAAATTTCAACTTGTATAATCAACACTCAGCTGTTCTTCCATCTTTAATCTTACTTGTTTTTACAATCCCCTTTGTGGAATCTTTGCCATGACCTGCAGAACTTTAAATGACTTTCCTAAGTGAGTTTATCCAGTGCTCCAGAATGAGGGAATGAGGCTCCCAGAAGGGAACATGGAGGTCATTTAGCTCATCCCTCTCATTTTATAGGAGAGGGAAATTAAAGGGACTTGTCCAAACTCAAGAGTTAGTTTTTACCTCCAGGCTTCAGCACTCATTCTGTGACATCCCATAGTGTTGGGTAGATGATGGACATTGCTAATTGTTAAATTCTATATGAGTATCACTTGTTATTATTACATAGCAGGTTTTAAAACTTACTGTTGGGGCATTTTCAGTTATGTTTAACTCTTCATGACTCCATTGTGGAATTTTCTTGGCAAAGATATAGGAATGGTTTGTCATTTCCTTCTCAATCTCATTTTACAGATGGGGAAACTGAGGCAAACAGGGTTAAGTGACTTGCCCAAAATCACACAGCTAGTATTTGATTTGATTTGAACTCAGGGAAACGAGTCCTCCAGACTCCAGATCTGACATTCTATCCACTGCACCACCTAGCTAGTGAATCCTGTTCTTTTTGCCCTATACCATGTTAATCACCTCCTTTCATTTTTGACTGATGTGAGAACATTCCCTAGCTTGGGATTTTCTGTTTTGATAATATTGTCTTCTATATTCACCCGCATACTCCCTTCAGAGCCATCCAGGAAGAACATTTTCCACTTACCTCTTCATCTGGGACAGCAAGACAAATAAATTCACTCTTGACCTGCAAAACTTTAAGTCACTTTCCTGGATGACTTTATCCAACACTCCAAAATGAGCGAATGAGGCCATCAGATAATATTGGCAGTCACAGCAGAATTAATGGAAGGAACACTGTCTTTAGAGGCAGAGGCCCCAATTTCAGCTACTGACTGCTACTTAACAAAAGACCTGTGTAACTTTGGAGAAGTCCTCTGCAAAGTTTCAGTTTTCTCACCTGTAAAATGAAAAAGCTTGGACTTCATGGGCTCCATTAGGTCTCTTCCAGCTCCAAACCGATGATTGTATAAATCATTTCCCCTCTTCCCTCCTCAGTTTTCTCATCTGTAAAATGGGGTTAAAATACCCCCATTCACTTCCTGGTAGGAAAATACTCTGCTGAAACATGAGCTGCTATTTTAAAGGCCATAAGAAAAGTAGAGACTTACATTTTTCTAGCAAGGTGATGAAATGCAGTAGGACTATTTATTTTTCTATTTCCCTATGTAGAACTGGTTTTATTCTAGGAAATGTTACTTCGAATCCACTTTATCCCCCATCCACCTATCCAACTCCCCCTAAGACAAGAAATATCTCCTTGGGATGAGCTAACTTGGCTTTATTTCTTTGCATGATAAATGTTTCAGTTCCCAGAATCCAATGGATTATTCCTCTCTCCACCAGCCTTCCTATCCCATTCCCCTAGCAGTTCTGCTGTTCACATCTCAGGACAAGGGCTTTGTTGTATGGAGGCCCCCAGCAATCAAACCAGGAACATTCCTTCCTGCAAATTTGTTTTCCCTTTTTCAGTGTTTTATGAATCAGACTTCTGTCCATGAACTTTCTTTCTGAGCCACAGAGACTGTGGGTGTTATATTTTTAAAAAGTGAAGTTACGGGGAGCATTCCTACCATTTAGAATTTAAATGCAAACCCTTTTCCCTACTCACAGCAGAGGAATCAGTGGGTATTTTTAATGGTGGTATGCATTTCAACTTTTTTTATTATATATATATTTTTTTAATTAAAATTACATTTAGCAGTTTGAAGCTAAAAACCTGATGTTTCTGCTGAGGAGTTTGCCTGGGAATGACAACATATGGAGTTTAACATTTAAATTGAATTTTATTATTTAAAACAGTAAAATATTTTATTGCTACAACAATGCCCCAACAGCCACCATTTCACCATTAAATGTGTATAGTGAGGGTACTTGACAGGAGTTCTTAACTGCTGCAAAAGGCATTTTAATTCCTTATTCCCCAGATGCAGTTTACAAAAAGTTTCTACATACGTGCTTCCTTTACAGATGACTTTTTGTTCTCCCAAGTGTCTGCAAACAGCTCTGACAACAACAACAAATCCCGGGAATTCGGATATCCAGTCGTGCCCTTTAATGGCACATGAGAAAATAATCGCTCCTATTTTATAGAGTGTTTTACGAAGCACCCTCCCCACCAACCTCCTGATACCCATGTTACTGTCCCTTCTGTACACTTAATAGAGATGGTAGCTCACATATAGTGATTGTACGTCCAACCCCGTTGGACAAACATTGGTTAAATGGCCTACTATGTACCTGAATTCCACTATATATATATATGGGGAGGACTGGTGGCTAGGGAGAGAGACAAGAGAAGATTAAAGAAAGAGAGACAGGGAGGAAGGGAAAGAAAAAAAAAAAGGAGGAAGGAGAGAAAAGGAAAAAGGAGAGAAGGGACATATAAAGGGAGGAAGAGAAGGGGGATGGGGAGGGAGGGAGAAAAGAGAGAGGCAGGGGATAGAATGTAAAAATGAGAATGACTATGCCCACAGTCAAAGACCTCACAATCTAGGAAGTATTTCTATCTTCTGAATAGAAAGGACCACAAAGTTGGTAGATAATGGATAGAGTGCTGGGCCCCTGGAGTCAGGAAGACTAGAAATTAAATGCAGCCTTAGATGCATACTGTCTGTGTGACCCTAGACAAATCATTTACCTCTAAGTGCCTCAGTTTCCTCAGCTGTAAAATGGATAGAAAATAATAGCAACTGCCTGCAAATCTTGTTATGAGGATCAACTGAGATGATATTTATAAAGTGGTTAGCCTGGTCCTTGGCACATAGTAAACAATATTTTCTTTCCTTCCCTTTCCCTTTCTTTTCCTTTCCCTTTCTTTTTCCTTTCTCCTCCCCTCCCCTCCCATTCCTTTCTTTTCCCTTTCCCCTTTCCTTTCCTTTTCCTTTCCTTTCCTTCCCTTCCCTTCTCCTTTCCCTTTCCCTTTTCCTCTTTCCCTTTCCCTTTTTTCCCTTTCCCTTTCCTTTTCCTTTCTCTTCTCCTTTTCTCCTTTTCTCTCCTTTCCTCTTTTCTCCTCTTCTCTCCTCTCCTCCCTTCTCCTTCCCTCCCCTCCCATTCCTTTCCTTTCCCCCTTTTTTCTTTCCCCTACCTTTTCCCCTCCTTTCCTTTCCCCCCCCTCCTTTCTTCCCCCTTCCTTTTTTCTCCCTCCTTCCCTTCCATCCTTTCTCTGTCGCAGAGCCTCAGTTTCCTCATTTGTAATATAGGAAAGGAAACACTTGCTGTCTTTTTATAGCCTGAGATTCATAGACATTAATTTCAGTGTGCAGCCACAGTTATAGTAAAACAATTTGCTAATTGTACTTGTCAGATTTGGGACTCTACATCCCAGACAATGGGGAAAATGGGCTAGATTGGGAATATTGCAGTCTGGCTTGGGGTCTGGGCTCCAGCATGGAGCAGTTGAGTGATCTTGGGCAAGACTTTTGGTCTTTTTGATCAACAACCGTATTAAATGCTATACCTTGTACTGGGCACTGGAGGTATGGATTAAACAACTCAATAGTCGCTGTCCTCAAGGGGTTTATATTCTGTTGGAAGAAAACTACATGTAGCCAGATACATAGAGAATGCAAGCAAACATATTCCTAGGTGATTTCCAGGTTTGGGGGAGGTTCACTAGCATCTAGGGGAAATCAGAAGAGACTTCTGTTGGATGCAGAGGAAACCTTCATTTTCTCATGTATAAAATGGGTGTAATGATTCTCTCACTTCCTAACTCACAAGACTGTTGTGAAGAATGTACTTTGTAAATCTGCAAGTGCTTTAACAATGTGAGTTATTGTTGTCATTGATGGTTATTACTCCGCATTAAGATGTACTTCATCTCCATTCAGACTTCTCCTGGCCCTATTCTGTTCCTAGAAAGGCTTGAAGTCTGGCAGGAAATCCTAACATATACTTTTCTGAAGCAAGTGTGTTTAATTATCCAGGGAAAGCAGCCTGATAAGCAATCAGTGTTTTTATCTTCCATCTCTTTTCCTGTCATTGAAATGCCTTCATATTCTTTAGTGGTTACAGAAGTAGGCTGGAGACAGGACTCCTGGCTTGTGCTCCATCTTCCCTAGGGAATGTTTGTCTCCTGGAGGTGGGGCCCAGTATGAAAGATGGTGGATTCACTCTCCAATTCTACTATTCCCCTTCTCTCAGACCTTGAAGGAAGTCTGTTCACTTGGCCAATAAGTCTCTTCAAACTCATATCTTCCAGTCAATCATGTATTGAAGGTCAAAGGCTGGCTTAATAAAATCATAAAACTAATTCTAGTAATTCACAGTTAGCATCAGAGGAGTTAGAGTTGAATGAGACCTTAGAGTGCTTTATTTTACAATCAAGGAAACTGAGACTCACAGTGAAATGATGTGCCCATAGTGACACAAATTATGAGTGGCAAATTGGGGATTTGGCCCCTTGCCTTCTGACTCCAGACCCAAAAACATGATGTTCTGTAGCACTGACCTTCTTTCCAATGACCCTGTGATAGGTTTTCTGTTCCCATTCCCATTTTTCAGTCACAAAATGGGAATTTGGTAGATGAATAAACAAAATCTGTGAAAGATGAGTTTTGTCCAGAGTTCAGAGCAAGTTACTATTAAGAATGAATTAAGATATAATGACCCTGAATCCAAACTCTTCCTCCTAGATTCCATTCTAAGTGACTTAAAATAATCCATTGTGTGTTTTAGGAACCATATTTGGGCAACCCTTTGATTCTAGGCAGTATGAACGGGAGCTTCTGAAAAAGCCTCTTCATGCTAGTAAGCCTTCTACAGGGGTTCACTCCTGCTGTGTCAGGCTGATGGGCTCCCTCTCCTCTCAGCTTTAAGTCTGTACTCCTCAGACCCCTCTTTTTGGGGGTCCACAGAGAGTGTTCTCCAAGGGAAGGTGCAACCTGGGACAAGGGATATCATCTTTCTACACCTACAAAAACCTTGTCATCCTTTTCCCCTGAGAACCTGGTTCCCTCCATACCCCACCAAAAAAAGAAAGGAGAGGTACTGTAGCCCTGACTTCCCCATGCTCACAGTAACTCTGCCTTGGTCTTAAAGTAATTCTATCCCTGCCATCTTTAGTATTGCCCTGCTCTCAGACAGAAAAGAGAAAATTATTATCCATTAAGTGCCTTAAGGACATTTTTCTTTGAGATTTCTAATAATTCCACAAAGCAAAAGCTTTAATAAAAAATAAAATAAAATTTGAACATTAAAAAAAGAAAAAAAATCCCACAAAGCATCTGTGACGTTTAGGTGCCTTTGTGACATTGGATAGACCATACAAACTCTCTGAGCCTCAGTTTCCTTAGCTGTAAAATGAAGGGATTGGACCAACTAGCCTCTGTGGAGCCCTTCCAAATCCAGAACAATGGTCCTGTAGTTTTCCACTAGAGATTTAACATTCCTCCTTTGGAAGGAATACCATAGGAAAGAGCACTCCATTTAAGTGATGAGATCTGGATTTGAACCCTGGCTCAGCCCTGACCTTGGTGTTCCCTTCTCTGAACCTCAGTCTCTTCCCCTGTTAAAGAGCTCTGGATTTGGATGGGAAAAACCTGGGCTCACATCTCACCTCTTATTAAGTTTGTAACAAAGGGCAAGTCACACAACTTCTCCATTCTCTCATCTGTTAAATGGAAGCAGTACCACTTAAGCTAACTAATTTTGGGGGGTGTTTAAACCCCCCTTTGTAAACCTTAAGCAATATGCAAACCTTAGCTATTATTATTGTTAACTGCTAAAATGGAAGGGGAAGAGTTTGAGTAAATGATCTCAAAGGATCCTTTAAATCTCCTGTAGTGTACCCACCTCCCTACCCTCCATTCAACCTATGGCCTTGCCAGAGGAATTCTAAAGCATTTTATTTATTCATTATTCTTCCCTTCCTTCTTCAACAAAGTTGCCATCATGGAATCTTATTTATTGGATTTGTTGCCTTGTGTTGATATAGCCAGTTAGTATTTGAGGTGCAGGATGCTCTGCCCATGTCATGCCAGCCATTCTAAAACTGTTATTATCAGTTGGAAATTTATTAATCACACCTATTTTCTTTTCTCTTGCTATTTTGAGTGTGTGCTTTTACACATAACACACACACACACAATTGTGTATAACAGTGAATTATTATTTTTAGAATCAAAACATAACAAGCTGTGGAGTTATACAGTAAACAGATGGGCCTTTGGGAGGACCCGTGCTGTTTTGGAGACATGCGTATTTCTAGCAGAAAAACTGAGCTGTGAAAGAAGCATGAACATCATGGCTTAGCAGGAAAAGTTGGACTTGGGGTGGAGAGTTGGCTTCTGGTCCTGGCTTCAACACGCCCTTCTTAGCTCTGTGACCCTGATTAATTATATTCCTTCTCCGGGGTTCAGTTTCTCCATCTGTAAGATGAGAATTTTGATAGCGTGGAGTCATGGCTAGAAGTCTGGTCTTGAACTGAGAAGACACTGGCTGTGTGAACCTGAACAAGTCACTGAGCTTCATTTACCTTAAATGTAAAAGAGAGATTGATGTTTCCCACCTCATCAGGTAACCGTGAGGAGACGGCAATAAATGGAATAGATTCAGTAGACTAGTATAAGTCCTGATTCTTCTTACTACAGTTGGAATAGTAATTCTTGCACTGACTTTCTTGAAGGGTTAATGCATGGAAATCATAGAAAAGAGTCATTATTATTATTATTATTATTATTATTGTCATTTAAAAAGAAAGTTACAAATGTTTTGACTCTCCATTTGGAGTGAAGACCTTGGATATAGAAACATTCAGAAGGCCCTAAGCCAGTTCTTCTCAATTTGTGTGCCCCGGGGTGCCCCATGCCTTCATTTGATTGTGAGCTAATTAGTCTTCTGTTATTTTTTTTGTTTCCCTCCCACCCTTGTCTTGTTAGGAAAACCTAGTAGTTTCTTTCCAGAGGAGAGTTTTATCGACTCGGGAGAAATTGATGTGGGAAGACGAGCATTTCAGAAGATCCCTCCAGGTATTTTTTGGAGATCTCAAGTGTTCATAGATCACCCAGTGCATCTGAAATTCAATGTGTCCTTGGGAAAAGCAGCTCTGGTTGGGATTTATGGCAGAAAAGGCCTTCCTCCTTCACACACACAGGTAATCAGGAGTCCTCATTAATGTGTTTCTTTTTCAGGGGAATCAACTAATGTGTCATAACCAAGACTTCATCTCAACTTTTCAATTTATTTATTTAAAGATCTGTAATTCTAATTTTATATATTATATTCTCTTCTGCCACACCTGAAATCCCAAACTGGAAAATTTTTCAAAAATATTTTTAAGCATAAATTCTCCATTACCTATGAGTTAAAGTATAGACTCCTTAGTTTAACATTCAGGCTCCATTCACAATCTGACTGCAGACTAGAAGACCTAGTTTAAGGGCAATTAGGCAGGGTAATAAATAGAGTGCTGTCCTTGGATTCAGGAGAACCTGACTTCAAATCTGGCCTTGGACAATGACTGCCTGTGTGATTCTGGGCAAGTCACTTAACCCTGATTGCCTCCCCCCAAAATAGAAGAGCTGGTTTCAAATGCCGTTTCTGCTCCTAGCTTTAAAATGGAGCATCTCTGATCCTTTCTAATCCTAAATCTTGCATATATTCGTTATACTTTCCAAGCAGCATCTCACTCTATCTACTTCCTTTCTCCACATTCTGGACAAACTAGGACTACTCACTTAGCCTGTCTCATCCTGTCCCTGCTTACTTCTTTGTATGTGGATGGAGTAATTTCTGCTTATAGAAATCCTCCTCTTCCTTCAAGTCACAATCCCAAAACCAAATCCTCTATAGAGCATCCTTAAGTAATTGCTGGGCTAGAAGGAAGCTCTCCCTCCCTTATCTGTCATTATCTTTTTGACCTCTCCTACTGCATTAAATTTTGTCAGATAAATAGAAACACACATGTACACACATGTACATAACATATATGTTATCTTCTCCCTTAGACTGTAAACTTTCCTGAAAACAGGGAATCTGTCATTCTTTATCTCTGTAGCCAAAGTGCCAAACAGTGTACCACACTCTGCAGGAGTTTCATAAATGTCTGTTGAACTAAGTTGGTGATAAAGAAGATTTAGAAAAATTTCTCATTAGCTCTTTCTAGCAACTCATTTCTTATATAACCACACAGACTCAGATTTGGAAGAGATTTCAGAGACCATTTACCATTTCAAAGGCCATTCATATCAGAGCAAAAACCCCCTTCTGTAACATTCCCAATGAGTAGTCATTCAAATGTCTGTTTCCCTTTAGCTGTCGCCTATTCCTAAAATGAAAGGGATGGATTAAAATGATGTCCTAGAGCTCTGCTACCTTTAAACCCTCTTTTCCTTTCTCTTCCTAGTTTTCTTCTTTCCTCTCTACTTCTTTCTCTTTCTTCCTTCTTGAATTCTTCTCCCCTCCAAAAAATAGGGATATTTTATCCTTTTTTAAATAATTTTTTTCTTTATGGACTTAATAATTATCAACAAACATTTAAACACAGAACAAAAAGGGAATTGTGTATAAACAACTTATGATATATATTTTGTTTTTAAAAGTATATATTAATTATTTAACAATTTTGTCCAATTTGTGTCCCCTTTTTGTATTCCACTGAATCTTAAATGTTGTATTAGTGTTTTTCCTTCTTTCCTTCCTTCTTTCCTTCCTTTCTTTCACTCTTTTCTTCCTTCCTTCCTTCCCTCTCTCCCCTTTATTTCCTCTTTCCTTTTCTTTCCCTTATTCCTCTTGTCACATCTCACTAACATCTCCCTCGCCCTCCTTTATGCCTCCTTGTAACAAATAAATATAATCAAGCAAAACAAAAAGCACTTTGACCATGCCCCAAAATCTGTGTCTTGTTCTATACATCTGTTCCATCAGATCATGTGGGAAGTGAGTTTCATCATTGGTCCTTGGATGTCATATTGGTCATTGCATTGATTAAAATTCTTAAGTCTTTCAAAGTTATTTTTCTTTAAGTTAGAGGGAAATTTAAAAAGAAAAATCTGAACAGAATGATTGATGTGTGGTCTAATTTAGAGGCAGAGGAAATAATGGATCCTTCAGGTTTATTCTAGCTCTGGAATTCAAGTACTGTGCCCATCAGAACAAAAATCAGCCATGTTTGTGGCAAGAAAAGGATGTGGGGGAGGGTGTGGAGAGAATGCACTTATTCTGCATTCGCTAGTGGACAAGATTCCCAAGAGAAATGCAGTTTGGGAAGTTTGTGTTGGTTAATCAACCATCAAATGGAATTAACCTCTCTCCCATCTTCCATCTCGTATTTCCTGGTATCCCTTATGTTAAAAAATCCAGGACAGGCATTTGAAGTTAACCTAAAACAGACTGCTGATTTTTTCTCTCCCTTGTTTTTTTCTTTATTTCTTAGTTTGATTTTGTGGAGCTCTTGGATGGAAGAAGACTCTTGACTCAAGAGGTGAGGAGCTTGGAAGGCCCTCAGCGCCAGTCCCGAGGCTCCGTCCCTCCCTCCAGCCATGAGACTGGCTTCATCCAATATTTGGATTCTGGGATTTGGCACCTGGCTTTCTACAATGATGGAAAGGAATCTGAAGTGGTCTCTTTTCTCACCACTGCTATTGGTAAGGGAATTAAAGATATCACCTTTCCCCATCCGCATTTTGGTACCTATGTGGACAGCTAATGAAATGAATTTTCATCATATCCATTTTAATACATATATGAACAAATCTCCATATTTTTTGGTCGTACCTGTGTGGATAGAGATGTGAGATGAATAGAAAATAATTTTTCCACGTCCACCCTATATGAAAAATTGGGACAAATTAGATACATTTACTTTGTTGTCTGTGTAGACAGAATGGCTTGAATGTAGGGATTATCAGCTATTTGGTTGTAGCATTTGTAGGTTTCAAATTAAAAATTAAAAAAAAAACTTTAAAAATTCTGGAACATCTCAAATGCTTTGTTCTCTACCCACCTCCCTTACCTTTGTATTCAAGATAGACACTCATTTCTCTCAATAGTAATTTACTCTGTTATTGTCTTTTTTTAATTAATTTTATTTTTTTTCAATGAACAAAATAAAATCTATTTTCTTTTCTTCCCTTCTTTTCTCATTGGAAAAGAAAAAAGCACAGAACTCTAGTGGAAAATATACACAGTCCAATAACATAAGTTCCTTCTCTGTCAGGAAGTGATTTCCTTATCAGTCCTTGGAATTGTGGTTGACCATTGCCTTGGTTTTATCATTTTAAATTCTTTCACAGTTGTTTGTTTCTACAATGAAATTGTTACTATACCAGTTGTACTCCTGGCTCTGATGAGTAGTAGTGGGAAAGCCCAATCTGTAGATCAGGAAAAGGAATAGAAGGATTCTGTGTTTTATCAACCATCACAACTGAGGAGAGTATTCCAGCCAAAGAATAGGTGATCAAAAGAAATGATGATAAGGTGGATTTCACAAAAACCTGAAAAACTTAGGAATTGATAATGAGTAAAGTGAATAGAAACAGTAGAACATTGTACACAGTAGCAGCAACATTATGTGATGATCAAGTATGATAGACTTAGCTCTTCCCAGCAATACAGTCATCCAAAGCAATCCAAAAGGCTTTGGATGGAAAATGCCATCTGCATTCAGAAAGAACTATGAAGTCCTAATGCAAATCAAAGCATACTATTTTCACTTTTTAAATTTGTTTTTTCTTTCTCGTTCTTCTTTCATAACATGATCACTATGGAAATATGTTTAACATGATTGTACATGAATAGCCTATATTGTATTGCTTGTTATCTTAGGGAGGCAGGAGGAAAGGAAGGGAAGGGAAAATTTGGAACATCAAATGTTACAAAATGAATGTTGAAAACTACCTTTACAGGTAATTGGAAAAAAATAAATGGTGATCTAGCTGGGGAGGGGAGATGAAGAGAAAGAGAAGGCAGGGAAGGGAATAAACATTTATATAGCACCTACTATGTACCTGGTGCTGTGCTAAGCTTTTTGCAAATATTACCACTTTTGATCTTCCTTGAGTCAGTAGGGAAACAAGTCTTTGTACAAGAAAAAACAGTGAATTTTATTCTACCTTCTCATATGGCCTCATTACAGTAGGTCAGAGAAAGAAAATAAACAAACAGTACAATACAATAAACATTTATCTATTTTTATTCAATAGTATTTTATTTTTCCAATTACATATAGAGATTTTTCAACATTCATTTTTATATGATTTTGATTTGTAATTTTTTTTCTTCTTCCCTCCCTTATTTCCCTCCTTCTCCAAGAGAGCAAACAATCTAATATAGGTTATACATATAGGGTCATTTTAAACATATTGCCATATTAGTCATACAACAAAAATTAAAATGCTACTATTTGGAGAGCATTGTTATAGTTCTGACGAGATGCCAAGTTGAGCTAAATAAGACATCTTTGTTTCTTTTAAAAATCAGCTCCAGGTCCACCACTTACACAAAGTCTTCCCAGATTCTACCAGGTGATCCTATCTCCTCACTTCTGCCAAATAATTTGGTATTTATTTTTGTTTTTTATATTGGAGATATATACCAAGTAGTGTGGTGAATGAATAGAGAACTGGCGTCTCTCCCCTAGGTTCAGATTCTGCCTCTGAACCTAGACAAATTAGGTCACTTATTAGTGCTTCCCACCTTAGCAACAGTCTAAGATTATAAATTGTTGAAAAGATGCTGAATGCTTCACTAGAAAAAGCTTCAAACCAGGCTCTTCCTGGATACACACCAATGAAATCACTAATATGCATTTGTAAGCATTTTTTTTATTGACTTCTCTGTTTGCAAGCTCTTTGAGTCCTGTCTTATTATCCCTAGCAACTAGAAAAATGCCTGACATATCTAGCAGGCAATTAATATAATCTTGTTGAATTTAAATGAATTGAATTGAAGGAGCAGTAGGGATACAGAATATCCATACAGAGAGCTGTAATGCACAGATCGGTGATAATGTACAGTACCTAAGAAAGTAAAACCCAAATTAGCCAGGATACTAAGGGAATAGACTTCTGATTAATTACATTTTCCACTTTGCTTAAAGCTACTGAAAACTTTTTTTGCTTTAACTCTCTGCATTAAATATTTCTGACATATTAATAGGTTTTCCTGCCTTAGTAAATAGAGTAAAATGAATATGGCTGTGGTTTTTCTTGGATGGTGAAGGATTATGGGATCATAATTCTGTATATAAATCTGCACTGACTAGGACTCTAGATGAAAAAAGTAGATAAACTGGATTTAACCTAGGAAATTGGAAGACAAGATAGTACACTGAGAATCCATGAATAAGGAGTCAGGAAATCTGGGATCCAGTCTTGGCTATCCCACTGTAACTTGTTATGTAACCTTGGAGAAGATATTTATCCCCTCTGGTTCTGTAAAATGAGAACGTTTGGTCTAGATTATTCCTAAGGGTCCCACAAACTATGACATTTTGTGTTCTGAGGTCCTTTCTAGATCTGATAAATTGTGCTTATTGATTAAGATCTGCAGCAGATTTTGACAGTTGATTTACCAAAATAAAAATCCTCTCTGTTGAATTGCCCTTTTGTCATTTTTGCTCTCCTTGAAACCAGGTGTTGAGATATTTCAGTGAAAGTGAAGGTACTGAATTATTCAGTTTAATTTCAATTAGTCAATCAGTAAACTTTAAGAGCCTAGTGTGTGTCAAGCATGGTACTAACAGCTAGGATTACAAATTCAAAATGAA
Organism: Myrmecobius fasciatus; assembly: GCA_023553655.1. NCBI lineage: Eukaryota > Metazoa > Chordata > Mammalia > Dasyuromorphia > Myrmecobiidae > Myrmecobius > Myrmecobius fasciatus. The sequence goes on along the minus strand of JAJPUD010004654.1, from coordinate 6,739 downwards.
ATAGTTCTTGCCCTCAGGGAGTTTACAATCTAATGGGAGAAGACAATACACAAAGAAAGCTGAAAAGATGAGGAGGGAGGAGGAAGAGAAGGTACCAAAGGCATGATGGAAGTCAGAGAAGTGCCAAAGTAGTAAAAATCAGGTGAGAATTCAGGTCAACACATTTTATTAAATGGTTAGATGTGTCCCAGCTAAACAAAATGTTATCATGTTTATTCATTTATTTTCTTCTGTTTACTAATGTATATGGGTTCAATAAATTCAATTCAATAAACATTTATTAAGCACTTATTATGTACCAAGCACTGTGCTAAGTTAAGTTCTGTGCTTGGTTCAGACCAGACATCTTTTAGATGAAGAGCTTGACTTTTTCTTTTTTTAGTTTCCCAATGCTAATGATGCCATTTAGAAGACCCCTTTCAGTTCCCCTGCTCCATTCCCTAACAGGCCCAGAGCCATGTCCCCATCCTTGTAATTGGGATGCACTAAGTAAGCTAAAAGTGCTTGCTCAATGATTTTGGAGTAAAAATGGGTTCCTTGCCAACATTATAATAGTCATAGATATATTTTCTAAAGTCCTGCAAGGTTTATCATTTCATCAAATTATTTATCATTTTATTACTTTCATCATAAAATGTAAGATGACTAGTACAAGTTTTATTGCTCCCAAATTACAGATGGGCAAATTGAAGTTCAGAGAGATAAGGCTGCTAATGTAAGGTCACACTGCTAATAAGTTCTAGAGCAGAGACCCCACTTTGCACCCACTTCTCCTGAATCCAAGCCTCTCCACATCTAGTTCTTTACAATTTATATAGGTTACATTATATTACAGGGATGTTAGCCGTAAGCATTGTAGGTTTGGCTTGCTCTTAATTTCCATGCCTACAGTTCACATAGGTAGCCAGTCAATGGACAAATGCACATTGTTACCTGCATTTCAGTCTCAGTATCCAAATAACTAAACTTCCAAAGGTATGATCAACTGAAAAAATAGATTAACAAGTTACTGAATTATACTTTTTGAAAATTTTAAAAACCTCCAAAGTAGTTTTGTATGGTAGAAGATCCTGGAGTCTTAAGACCTTTATCACTCAGTGTCTATTTAATCATGGACAAGTCACTTCGACTTTCAAGTTTCCATTTTTTTAAGTAAAATGAGGGGATTGACTGAGATGAATTCTCTGGTGCCTTCAATTTCTAATGTCTTTTATCTTAAATTCCAACTCTTTCACTTGCTACCTGGATAACATTAGGGAGACTGTTTTACCTTTGGGGCTACAGTTTTCTCATACCTCTCAAGCAAGCGTTCTTAACCTTATTTCTGTCGTGGACCCCTTTGGCCATTTGGGGAAGCCTAATGGAGCCTTTCTCCAAATTGTTGGCCGTCCTTCATCATCAAAGAGAGCTAAAATGATGGCATCAAGGCAATTGTGTCTAACTGGCTGATCAGACTAAGACGAGTTCAGAAAGTTCTACCACAGGTTGAACAAAAAAGTCCGTGTGAACATTTCAAGTGGAAATGTCTCTAAATCTGTGTATCTCATATTCCAATTGTAGAAAATACATAGAATTATAAAGGAAACCTACAATAATAATAATAGTAATTGCTAAGATTTCTATAGTGCTTACTATATGTCAGGCATTGTACTAAGCACTTTACAATTATTATCTCATTTGATTCTTACCACCATCCTGGGAAGGAAACACTATTATTTTTCCCATTTTTCAGAATGAGGAAACTAAGGCACAGAGGAATTAAGTGACTTGCCCAGGGCTGCACAGCTAATAAATGATTGATATATCAGATCTTCCTATCCATCATCATTATGACTACTATTATTGGGAATACAATTTGAGAGACCCTCAATTGGCAAGCTTCTTTGTAAAGAACCTTACAGGAATTATCAATTTGTGAATTTAGATTGAAAGGGACCTTCGAGATTATCTAGCCCAATCTTTTCATTTTACATCTGAAGAAACCCCGCTCCTCTAGCATCCCTTTCACCTCACCACACTGTCCCTAGGTCACAGGAAATGGCACTGTGAAGAACCTTTCTCCTTTGGCCAGCCCAGCCATCATTTTAGAGCATCCCATCCACACTCTGAGCTTGGCTGGATGCCCCATCTCTTGCACCAGCAATCTCTGCAGAACCACAGACTCTGAGCTGGTTCTGTTTGTAAAATTTACCAGATTTTAATCCACTGGAAGCTATGGTGAACATGGTAGAGACTCCCAGAGGTAGTCTCCCACATGAGCAAGTGGTTTTATCTCTGTCCAGCAGCATTTCTTTCTCCCCAAGATATGGACCCTTAAAGGAATCACGCCTCAGGATTCGTCTCCATTTATACGTTAGGTTGGGGTGCAGGTGAAGCGACAGAAGCCCAGAGACATTGAATGAATAGCCCAGATTGCAAAGCTAGTAAGTGGTGGAGCTAGAATGATAACCTGGATGAATGATAATGTCACTGAGTGCTGGAGATGGAAGCGACCTCAGAGAGAATCTTTTCTAATCTCATTTGACAGATGGGGACACCGAGGCTCCAAAAAGGGAAGAGGTTTCTGGCTCAGAGCCTGGTTTCATGTTAGCCTGTCCTTGGTGCTGTTTCCATTGTCTAATTTTGCCTCTCAAAATAGGAATGTTATTATTATTATTATTATATTAAATCATATATTTATATTATAATATATTAAATTATATATTAATATATTATTACATTACATTATATATATTATATATTATTATATTTTGTTATGTTATGTTATATACATATATTATTATGAGGGATGCATGCACATGTGACAACCCAAAGGCAGAAACAAGGAAATTGTGCACAAAGAAATTCTCATGAAAATGTAGGCTGTGGTATCATTATTTATTCTTTTTTGAAAAATTCTGGCCCCCTCCCCACCAGCCTCTGCAGTAATTATTTAATAGCTTCATTTTATTTTGTTTCATGTCAAACCATTCTGGGGCCAGGGCTGCTATTAGTCTCTCTCCTCAAAGAGGTGTTGGTGTTGAGTCTCAGCTGTCTGCAGTAGTTACCTGAGAACTGGGACTTGTAATTTGTCTTGGCAGATTAATTAAAAGTTTAGGTCTAGTTATAGTGAGTCATTATGGTCCCAATATACAGTTTTCCCTCTCAAGTTTGCTTAATGCATACAGTGGAACCTGACCCATCCTAGCATCACATTCCAAAATTCAGATGGAACATTTAAGCAGAGCTCAGCTGTCAGAATCAGAGAGATTCATGTCTGTTTGTAATTAAGTAACAGGAGAAATAATTGTGTTTAATTTAACAAATGGAGATATTGTATATGTTTTTCCTTTTTCCCCCATCTAATTCAGTCCAGCTGATGATTTTAAATTAAATGAGTTTATCTTTCACTATGAAAAATCTGAAAGCACTTTCCAAAGGATATATGTAAATATATACAAACACACACACACAGAGCTCATGTTTGCAAAGTGCTCTGTGAATGGAATGAATTTGTACACAGTCATTCATTCAGGAAACATTTAGGATCAAAGGATTTCAAGCAAGAAGTGAAGGTCTAGCCCAGTGTCCCCATTTTATAAATGGAATAACTGAGACCTAGAAAAAGGAGCCCATCTTTCTTATTTCCTTACAAATCAGCCCAAATCCTAGCTTCTATGAGATGCCTTTCCCAGACTCCTATTCCCTTCTCCCTTAGATTAGTTTTTATTGATGCCGTATACATCTCCTATCTAGAAAGTCATCATTTTAGTCGTTTGCTCTTGTTTTGCTCTTCCAATAGACTGTGATCTCTTTGAGGGAAGGGACAGAGCTTTTGCCTTTTTTGTATTCCCAGTGTTCAGCACAGTTCCTGGCATATAATAGGTTCTTATTAAATAGTAATTGACCAACTGACTTCCTCAACATCACAGAGTACATAACAGAGCCAAGATTTCAAGCCAGATTTCCTGCCTCCTAATCCTAATCCTGCCTTCATTTCATTTATCAGGTGCTTTCTGTGTGTCGGTTATTATTCTTGGTGGTGGGGGATTTAAAAAGTTTTCCTAGAACCTCTGCCTTTTCAGCCTCTGCCCTCATGGAGCATACATAATGGAAAATGAGAAACAGACTATTACAGTGTGCAATATTACATGCTAAGTAAGCCTCTCCACAATTTGAGGGTGAAGGCACTTACTAATTTGAGGGTATTGGTGAATGCTTCATGGAGGAAGTAGCATTTAATGCCCTTGACCCCCATTGTCTGACACGAAGAGCAAAATAAGGCAAGCCACTGAGATAGAATATTCTTTACAGTATTTTAAGTATGCCCCCATTTTAGGTGGAGGAAATCATTTTAGAGGATTCCAATAGGATCTCTAAGCTCCAATGCCAGGGATATTTCCTGCTTGTTTATCAGGTCTCTGTGTGATGTTCAACCTACTTGTTGAAAAGCAGGGCCAATGTCTGTATCAATGTCCTGATTACTAATCAGCTGCTCCAACCTAGTTGTGTTAATATTGGTTGCCCAGGCCCTGTTTAACCAGCCTACACTGATTCTTTTCAATTTCAAAGGATATGGCTCCTGATATTACCTTGCAGATCTTTTCCCTCCCAAGAGCCATCTTCAAATATATGAAAAGAAATTAGACTTATTAGACCTAGGCCCAAAGGACTAAAAGTTGCCCTGACATTACACTGGAGATTTTGGATGAGACAGCATGCAGAAGTGTTTAGAGCTCTAGACTTGGTTTTAGGTTTGAATTCTGCCTTCAGCACCAGATATATAACATTAGAAAAGTCGCTTCCCTATATTTTTATTTCTTCCTCTGTAAAATGAAGAAGTTGCATTTGAGGATCTTTAAGATCACTTCCTGCTTTGAATCTATGATCCTATGATCCTTCAGTTTCAGTATGTGATTTTTCTCTTGGGTCATTGGTTTACTCTGTTGAGGAAGACTTCATGACTTTCCCACAACTAAGGGAATTCTTTCTTCAACTCCTCTGCTGATTTTCCTAGAAATCTTCTTGGAGAACTGCTACCATCTTCCAATTTGGGGGCTTTTCATGGTGGGAAAAGGAAAGGAATTCTCCTTAGTTTCCATCTTTGCCATGGTAGCCTCATCCTCTACTGCAGGATTTCTTACCTTTTTTGCATGTCATGGATTCTTTTGTCTTTTCAGAATAATGTTTTTAATTATACATGATAAAATAGAGACTCACAAAAGAAGCCAATCATATTGAAATGTAATTATCAAAAAATAAAAAATAAACAAATTCATGGATGCCTAGGTTAAGAACTCCTGTTTTAGACTAACTTTTCTTTTTAATAGTAGCTTTTTATTTTCAAAATATATGCAGTTAGTTTTCAACATACACCCTTGTAAAACTTTGTGTTCCAATTTTTTCTCCCTCCTTTCCTCCCATCCCCTCCCCTAGACAGCATGGAATCCAATATATGTTAAACATATGCAATTTCCACATTTATCATGCTGCCTAAGAAAAATCAGATCAAAAAGGGAGAAAATGAGAAAGAAAACAAAATGCGAGCAAACAACAACAGCAAGGTGAAAATACTGTTGTGATCTACATTCAGTCCCCATAGTCCTCTCTCTGGGTGCAGATGCCTCTCTCCAGCACAAGAATTGGCCTGAATCACCTTGCTATTGAACCAAGTCCATTACAGTTGATCATCACATAGTCTTGTTGCTGTATATAATGATCTCCTGGTTCTGCTCATTTCACTCAGCATCAGTTCATGCAAGTCTCTCCAGGCCTCTCTGAAATCCTCCTGTTGGTCGTTTCTTACAGAACAATAATATTCCATAACATTCATATACCATAATTTATTCAGCCACTCTCCAATTGATGGGCATCCCTTCAGTTTCCAGTTTCTAGCCACTACAAAAAGGGCTGCCACAAACATTCTTGCACATGTGGGGCCCTTTCCCTCCTTTAAGATCTCTTTGGGATATAAGCCCAGTAGAAACACTGCTGGATCAAAGGGTATGCACAGATCGACAGCCTTTGGGCAACTCCACCACACAATATGACTAACTTTTCTATGTGATATGATGGTTTGCTTTCTAAGTATGTTGTTTCTTCCCTATATGTCACTTTTCCTCTAGGCCTCATTTTTCTGGTCTGTACAATGATGGGATTTAACTAGTTAATTTCTAGGTTCTAATTTCTAAATTCATTTCTACCTCCAATGTTGTTTGATCTTATAATTTCTTTCTTGTCCATTTTCCAGTCATTCTTCCTTTAGGGCTAACTCAGCTGAGGATAATACTCTGCTGAGTTGGCCAAATAGCACATGCCCCCAAGTTGAGGTACAGAGGTAAGGAGACAGAATGAGAAAGTCTTCTTCATTCTTTGCCTCTTTTATATTTTTCCTCCCATTCTCCATAGAGTCATCTTCTTGGGTTCAAATCTGGCCTAAGATACATACCAGCTGTGTGACAAGTCACATAACACTGTCTGCCTCAGTTTCCTCATCTGTAAAATGAGGTGAAGAAGAAAATGGGAAACGACTCCAGTATTTTTGTCAAGAAAACCCCAAATGGAGTCACAGAGAGTCAGACATGACTGAATAACTTCCCTCTCCATCCTGTATTCTTTCATAAAACTGTACTACTCTCTGTCTCCTCTCGTTCAGTCATTCATTTGTGGCAGATTCTTTGTGACCCTATGGACAAAGTCCATGGGATTTTCTTGGCAAAGATGCTGAAATATTTTGTCATTTTCTTCTCCAATGTGAACC